>JADHKT010000096.1:0-117377 GCA_019925285.1 Graphium sp. VPRI43844
AAGTAAGCGATCAATTTTTGTTGTGTACGAGGCCGAATGTGATTTTCGAGTGAAAATCGAAACTTCGTCGAATTGGTGATTCGCAATGCCGATGGTAGCGCTATAATGTCGGTAGATCCGGGCTCATAACCTGTTGCAACCTTGCAATATGCAGAAGTAGTATACAGGCGACGGTTCGAATATATAGTGCTTGATATTCGTCACAATCAGGTAGAATTGAACAAACCGTGGATGATGATTTCCAATGTTGCTTACTTGACTTTCTTCTTGTCTGACTTATCTTACAATCTTTTTAGAGGAGAAAAGGACCGAATTTATAGTTGAAATGAGGAAAGTTCCAAGCGATTCCTTGATGTTCTTCCTCTAGAAGGTGCTAGAATTCAACTTGTAACTTGTACCTGATGAATGTAGTGGTTCAATTGGTTGGTTTGTTATTGATTGTGTTGTGTTCCCCTTGATCTCCACCTGAACCTACACACATATTAACTGGTGTGTGTGGAGTTTATCCTTCTATCCGAAATCCTGATTTCATCATCTCCGTAACCCCCTTACATGAAAGTCTCTATACATCAGAGCCCATTTTGTCCAACAGTACCATGATGGACCTGCAGCGCATAGCCCCCTGTGGCTGATCTAGAAGCATATTGGTTATAATGCGTGGGACGCTCTACAACTTAACACGGATAAAGGTATAATAGCTATGATAAGTAAAGAGGATAACGAATAATATCACTTTAATTACTGAGTTCTGTAATATTGTTACGGCCTGGGATTCGGCCGCCCTCTGTAGCCACTTACTAGAACCACAGGAAGTGGCTGCGCCACCCCACATGCTGATAAAACGGAACCGGCCAATAAGAATGGATCACGAGTGGGCCAGTGAGCTCCCTTCCTGGCTGCTGCCAGCTGGCGAGGCCAGCTGGCCCTGCTGTTGCGTTGTGGATATTGCCGCTCCACACCGCTCTCGCAATCCCTTTTATTAGATTTGCTTCCTGCCCCTGAATTGTCGCTCTCCAAGCTACGTCCTCGTCAACTACCCGACCCCTACCTGCCTGGATCCTGAAGACTAGCATAGTTAATAGATCCTGCTTGACCTGATCTCGTCCCTGCCTACCTGTCCGACCGCCAGACCGTGACACCTACCTAGATTAGGATGAATCGGAAAACGACCGCGTTAATGCCCAGGTAGCTGGAGAGATAAAGAACAGGTCTAGGCGAGATCTGGAGAACAGCTAAGAGGGATCTTAAGGAACAGAACGATTTGTATTTATCTGAATAGCTCCATAGTCGTTTATTTTCTATTTGATTTATTATATTCCGTGTAATACTGGCACCTGGCTGACCATGTAAACCTCGCCGCGTTTTAAGGGAGGCCTACATAATTTAGGCGCCCGGGCACCCACCTATTGGGCGCCCACTAGGTTTGACACAAGTGCATACGGAAAAGTAAGCACGTTTAACCCCCACCTGAGGAATTCCTTCTTCCATCTTCACTAACATTTTTAGTACTTTTTACTTCCACAATACACCATCGGATCAACCAAATCTCTTCTGTGGCTATCATCATCAAGATGCCGAACGATCGAGCTGCTGGTCGCAATGTTCGCTTCCTCCTGGATGCCAACCCCGAAGTTGTCCTCGGAGGTCTAATACAGAACGGATCCCTTACGCAAGCAAACGCATTGGACATGCTGAATATTTTTATTGTGACTGATGCTCCCGTCAATGTTGTCCATTCAGAAACCCGTCAAAAACTCTCCCGCTCCAATACCCCACTGGCCCTCGGTGATTACCTGGTGTGCTCTACTGGTAAGAATCCCCCTACGATTGATGATCTTGTTGCCATAGTTCTTACTGATTTTCTTTACAGAAAACGTCAGTCTTAGCGATGAGCCATGGATTGCCCGAGTGATCTCACATTCAGCGTCCGCACGGGAGAGTTCCTTTCGTAACCAAGTCAGAGCTAGGGATCAAAGATGCGTGATTAGTGGTCTCGTCAACCCAATGACAAGAATAGCAGTCGACCGTTGGGCTCCTTTCCAAGCCGCACATATCTTCCCCTTAGAGATGGAAAGTCTATGGATCCAATTTGACTATGGACGATGGATTACAAACATGCCCGACGCACGCGGTATCTCAAAAATGAACTCAGCCCAAAATGGATTTCTTTTACAGTCTCAATACCATATCCTGTTTGATCAATACCTAATATCGATCAACCCAGACGTAAGCTGCCAATCCCATCCCCACAAGCCCCCTCAAGCCCCCTAACCCTAAGTTGTAATCATCCAGGACAATTATAAAGTTATCTGCTTCGACATCGATCTACAAGGTATAGATGGCCGGATACTGGATCCCGTCTGCCGCCAACCAAATGACCCGAACCGTGTCTCAGATGAACTCCTTCGTTGGCACTTTAGACAAAGCGTACTCGCCAATATACGGGGGGCTGGAGAACCTGTTTTCGAGCACGACTTTCCGCCAGGTAGTGATATGATAAGCGAGATTGCTGAAGGACCAATGGCAAAAGAGCGATTTGAGCTCGAGATGCAATATCGACTAGGAATGCTTACTTTGAAGAAATGAATCCTCCTTTGTACTTCACTCTACTGAGAGAAGAGTGTCAGTGCGTGTATAATTATTGTATTTTGGGATGGAAAAACTTCAGAGGAATAATAAATTACCTTTGGTGTTTCTCTTTTACCTTACTAAAACTTTACGATACAGGTATCATTGGCAATCATATCTAGGCCAGCCTTCATTGATCTTAGATTCAACATAATCAAGATGATCCCATATCTTCCTCAACCATGGTGCAGGTAAACCCTCCAACTTCCTCGGCATATTCGCATTGTAGTCTGGCCCAGGAATGAACTCCCTAGCTCCGTCTCGACTTTGATCATACCGCAGCCTTTCGGCAAGTCCGGAAATAGAAAAAGTTGACAAAAGAAGGATCTACAAATCAGGTCAGAATTTATACATTGAAGAGGGGTAGGAGTTCTTTGGGAAAGTTTAAGCGCGGTGACCGAATTTGGTCCCCTCGTGCGCCGCACTGCACACCACCCTGCACTGAAGAATCTTACCTCTGCCTCGCCAAGATGCTCGTCTCATCCCTTTTCCTCACAGGACTTTTGGCCCTCGTCGCCCCCGTAACAGCCCAGTGTGGCTCCGGCACACCCGACGCCATAGTCACAGGCAGCAACAGCAACTTCGAAGCCCGTCGCGGATCCAACTCGGTATACGCGGGCAGCGACTACCGCGCAGCAATCCAAGCAGCTCTCGATTCCATCTCCAGCGGTCAGCGCGTAGTCGTCCAGGCCTCGGGTAACCTTGGTGCCAATACCATTCGGATCGACAGCGGCAAGACTTTCGAAGGATGCGGGGCTATTAACGCGAGTCTGAAAAACGGACGTGGAGCTATTGAGTCGATCGACACGACGGGTGTGAAGATTCCCTACCTTAGCATGACGGGCGATCCTTACTTTGGCCTTCGGTTCTCCGGAACACAGGACTTGACGCTTGGAAACATCACGATGAATCTCAGCGGCGGTCTGGGCATTCGTTTCGACCGCGACGGCGCGTGGAACTACAACGTCAGGATTGACACCGTCACAGTAACCGGTGCCGGAAGCCACGCAGTCGAAACCTTCAACATTGATAAACTCGACATCAACGCCGTCTATGCACGCGATGTCGGCGAATCAGGACTCCTCATTCAAACTTCGCGAAACGTATGGGTCGGCCACGTTGAAGGCCACAATGTTGGGACCGGCACGGGCTACGCGACGCTTCGATTCGCGAATAGCAACGGTCAACTTGCCGACGGCGGATACGACACCAATGTTTGGTTCGATAAGGTGATTTCTCGCGGTGGTGGCCGAGGAATATTTTGCGTGTCGCAGTCTGGCGGTACGACCATTCGGGAGATGGATCTTGCGGACAATGGCAACAATGCTATCCTCCTTGAGAACTGCTACAACTTCAAGATTGAGGGTGGAAAGGTGAATGGTGGTGGTGAGGTGCGGATCGCGGCCAGGTCCGAGTTCCCTAACAGCAGGGATATTTCCATCGCGGGACAGATTGATAACACTTCTATTCGGGAATCGCCTTGTGCGCAGAATGTTAGCTAGAGTGTTACCGGAAATGCGAGCTGGAATGTCTGCTAAGGGAGGGAGGCCACACACTTTTTAATTTTGCTCCTTCGTTGTCGGGTTAGGGTTGGACAGCCAATATGGAAGTGTTTCGATTCATTCATGGGTATTTACATATTTTTTTATTTTCCGTCTAGGATATAGTCAGCATTAAACACGTACATATTTTCCATGCTGAGACCAAAACATATGTTTATTTCATTAAAAGATTGCCGTGGTATTTGCAGGACTGCCGAGTACAGTACAGTGACAGAGGATGAGAAGATAACATGGGGGGAGAAGCACCCAACCAATCATGTTGGGTATTGAAGGTTCATTCAACATGGCCAAGTGGCTTTGGGGCTCTCAATTCAGTACCTGTGCAGGTGATTCGTCATCCTTTGAGGCAATACCCAAACAATGAGTCGGCATTCATGATAGTTTTTGCATGAGATTCTGCTAGGTGGATGGAAAATGCCAATTGGTATATATGATTCGATGGCAATGCTTTTTTTGAATCACAACGATACTCGTTCTTTCTGACCACCATACCATTGAATATGCCTGGCGGTGTTGGCATGAAATCCGCTTCCGATGATAAGGATGTCTCCTGGCTTACACCCTGGTCACGAGCCACTGCCTACAATGCCCGAACAGTGATGGCATAGTTGCCGAGCATGTCGTACTTCTTCCCCTGCGACTCGGGCCAGCGAAAATAGCCTAGGAGGACTTCGCGGCCCACAACTCCCCTCTCTCGGAGGTGGCTTTGCAAGATAGTCGACAGGTGAGTCTAATGACCAGATCGGAGTCGGATACATCTATCTTCCTATTGGCCAAACGCCAGAAAGGCTTTCATTACTACACCGTGACAGAGATCTGCATGATCCTCAAAGGGCACATTGAAAAATTCGATGGTTCAGGAGAAAGTCATCGCGCAGGGCCTATGGACCAAGTGGCAAGAACAAAACAACGACCAAAGAAAGACGCAAGAAAAAGCTAAACAATCCAAAGCAAAAGGTCATATCACGTTAACGTTAGTAGTACAAAAGTCCATCATCCCATCAAGTATATACATGAATCCGCTCGCCTGCAGTCAAAACACCCTTCTCTCGAAACTAACACCTTCATTCAAAGGAAAACTATTGAGCTGTTTTCTTGAAAGCCAAATGACGGATGCTTAGTAAGACGGGGGTAATTGAAGAAATCGAAAACTTCGATATTGTCCAGTTCGGCGAGGGACGTGTTTTGCGTCGAGGTCTGCTCGAGGCCAGATCGCCGAGTGGCCGATGTGAGGGTAACGAGGTTAAAAGCGTTTCTAAAGACAGAAGAAAGATGCACAAGTTAGTCTCTCTTCTCTCTCGGCCCAGCATCACATCAACGATTGAACTGTAAACAAGCGAACCTTCGCATCGAAGTAAAGCTGGTCTGCCCAACATTCCCTCTCTCAACAACACGACTAAGAATCCTGGCGTAGTTTTCCGCAACGTCCCAGTGCCGACCGATGTCCCGCAAAGTCGACACGAAAAAGTCGATTTTGGGATCAATCTGGCCGCCCACTGTTGCAGCATGTACAATCAACAATCGGGCTGAAATCCACAGCGACAGGGCAAAAGGTGGTCCCAAGAGATCGAGGCCGTTTTCATCAATCACATCACGCGAGATATCAGCGAGACTCTGTACGGCTGTCAGACATCTCTGCATCGCGTACTCCGAGGGCACAAAGTACTGCGATTTTGATGTCGGGTATGCTGCGACGGAGTGTAGACGGACGACAGAGGTCACGTATGCGCTGTGCAACATGAACCAATTCGCAACTCTACTCGCGGGATCGGAGTGACATAAGGCTGATATGCCGCTGTATTCGCTCGGTAGGAATTTCAACCAGCTGTCTAGTGCCTGGTCTAGAGATCGATATGTATTGCGCCATTCAGCCGTGTCACTAGCAGACAGTATATCAATAGGATTCTTAAGAAAGGAGTGGATTTTACTGAGGATTGTGAGGATTTCGCAGTGATAGGAGAAACTTCCGAGGTTTTCTTGTCGGTTTATGGGGTATGTGCCGAAACCTGACGGTGGACCGGTTAAAGGTCCGAGAGATCTTGTTTCGACGGGGACGTTGCGGGAGAATAAGTCGTAGGAGCAGGGAAGGACACGCGACATCTTGTCGTCGGCAAGCATGAAGTCGCGGTTTGTCGTTGCTACTGTTGAGTAGCGGTCTAAGAGGTATACCATCCAGCAAAGTCGGCGCTCCCCTTCGTCTTCGATCCAACTATCTGGTTTGTTCTGCTGGATCCGCGTTTGTTGTTGGGGCCTTTCGGAGGAGTTGGAGGGGCCTTCTTCTTCCACCGAAAGGTACACGCTGCTTTCTTGGTATAGCCGTAGTTGGAAGACACCTTGAACGAGAAGGGAGAGGAGGTTCCATCCTCGTGGACTGTTGGACGTGCCGATTTCGTCCCAATAGACGATGACTAGGGCTCTTAAGGCGGGGATGCTGACATTGTCCATTGCGTAGCTTTGGACTGCTTGTCGTGATATATTGTGGTAGTGGGTGCGCATTTCGGGTGTCAGTCGCGGATCTTTGAAGAAGCGAAGAGTTGTGGCTACGATAGCGTGAAGGAGGATTCGATCTGCTGTTGCGAGGGAAGTCGACCCGAAGACCAATCCAAAGGTTGATTTTCGGTCAAGGATGGGACACCACGTGTTGCAGTGTTTGAAGTATAGGTCGACAAGAGTATAGACGATGTCATGAGGTGGAAGGTCCGAAGGTAAAAGGGAAGAAGTCGGGTTCCCGCCAAAGGGATTAGGTGTTGCGGAAGCAGGTATTCGAAACGAATCGGACCGTTGAGAAGAGAAGTTGCCTGCTGATCGAGGGATAGCATCTTCACTATAAAATGACATGCCAGCAACAGAAGACGCCGGCGTCCTCTGCTTCTGCGAAAACAAGCCATCGCTCCTCTCATGATGAAGCACATTAGGCAACGTCTGATTCGTCGTAGCAGGCGATAGACCTTGTGTCACGGATGCGGCCGCGATACTCAGATGGTCCTGGGCAATGTGGTCTTCTACTCTCCGACCGAGGGCGTGCAGGAGGGCATCGAGACGGGCGACCTTGGCCTCGAGCTCCGGGTTTGTGGCGAGGCGGCTGCCCGGCTTCTGGCGTGCGAGGTAGATGCATGGTCTATTGTGGCGAGCACACCACGAGCAAGCAGGCTCTAGCCGGTCGCATTTTACTTTGCGAGTTTTACATGTTTCGCAACTGAGCCGGGTTTGTCAGTCTGAGGTGTAAGGATGCATCGTCTGATATGGGTTGATTCCTTGATGAGGGAAGGGAGGATCGATATGGGGTGACGGCGAAGGAAAGGAGAAGCAGATGACTCGAGATGGGATTGATAAGATCAAGGGCAACACGAGGATGAATGTTTACTTGTACATTGATAAGATATTTGGGAACGCTCGGTATGGGATCAACGAGATTACGATAGATTTGAAATGAAGAAAAGAAAAGTGACGTACGAGATCTTCTGATAAGCCTTCTTCTTCCTCTTCCTCACGCCCTCCCCAGACTCAAGCGGCGCCACCTCATTCTCATCGCTCGAAGCATCATGCACACCGGGACTCAACCCCGAAGTAGCCTCGTCATCAACGGCCGAGATGGACCGTACCACGCCATGGCCCCCCGTAGCGGGAGTACGACCTGGCGTGACGCCCCCTCCCGGTGGTCCTCGCGCGGCAGGTATCGAGAGAGCGAGATCCCGTTGCTGGGTGCTGTTGGCAGCCGTTGACCTCCACATGTCTGTCTCATCATCGTCCCTTTCTCGGTGCGAGAGGGGATCTTTGTCCACGTACATTATGAATGGACGAGAAGAAGAAAAAAACTGGGGAGCGCGCAAAAAAGAGAAAACGATCAAAAAAATAAAAATAAAAATAAAAACAAAAACAGCCGACTTCTGGGCTCCGTACCGCGTGGAGAAGAGGCAACGACAACAATCAATGATTATGCTAATGCTAGGGAGCCACGCAGCTCGATGGGATTGCACGATGGGCTCATTTCAATTTCGCTTCCTTCTCCGTTGTATGGGCAGCGGGGACACCAAAAAATCGAATCGGTAGTATTCGATAAAACGCTGTGGAAAAAGAGGCACGAGGTTAAAAGGCTTAGCACAACCGTGCGTCTTTTCGTCGACTGTCACCAGAAAGAGTGATGGGATTGGAACGTGTGATGAGGATTTGCTCGGCGTCAAACTTCCATGCGACCGAAGAGGATTTCGGGTGCGGCGGCCGAAAAGCGGAAGGTGAGGTTTTTTGAGGGGATCCGCAAAGCCATGACAAAGATGGGGGAAATTTTCCAAACAGGCTCTATTATTGCGCAGTTTTCAGTGGAGTGATTTTTTTTGGGCTGGCCTTCTACGGAGTAGTGTGAGCCAACAGTATCCGAGAAAAGGATTTCAGCGAGAGGGACTTTTCAAAGGTTACGCCCCGTTGGCTTTCGTACTTTCTTCCGGCTCCCGTTATACCGTTTCAGTGAACAACTTGTCACTTGCCCGCATCTTTCTTTTTTTCTTTCAATTTTCTTTCAGTGCTTCTATTCTTCCTTGGGCATTGCAGTAGGTGGCGCTCGTGAGGCCCTGACTAGTAGTAGCTACCACCCGGCACCTGGTGCGGTCAACCCTTGTCTAGTGTCGACAATTCGACCGAGTCTGTGCCTTGGTGGCCTGTGGGCGTCTCAAGGGCCCCGCTGTGATTGCGGCATGTCTGCCTTTGCTGGCTTAGCATGGTACATAAGCTTCCTGGGAATTTGGTGCTTGGAATGGGGGGTGTGTCGAGTCGGCGAAAAGGTCGGTGAGAGGCGATTTCGGGAGGGGCGGCCCTATGACGCGCACTCTCAGTTTTATCTTCAAGCTTGGAACTAAGGGACCTTGAATGAATACAGTGGTTCAAGTCCCAGACAGACAGCGGCATTGGGGCATTGGGATATTGGGATGAAAGATAAACTACGAATCGTTGCATCAGCTCATGTTCAATCGAGACCCTTGATCTCCCCCGTTCAACGTCCCTGTTCGATCTCTACTCGGTAGTTTTTTGCGTGCCTCTGCCTCTTCTCTAGCTTGGTCAGCACGATGTAAAGTTGCAAGGTCGTAATCCATTCATCCCACTACGACGGTCTCACCGAAAAGTCTTCCGAGGAAGCTAACTAAAGACGCCGTCATCCGACACACGCAGCGTCTGGTCCTGCCCATTTCCTATTCCTCCACTCAAAGCCCCACCAATCCATTCTGCTACGAATGAGGCAGGACACCTTTTAGTGGATTTTTTTTGTCTTTTGTTGCGCGGACTTTTGTGGCCCTGCTTTGCTTCAATCTGCCTCACATGCACTCGTGTTGAATTCGAAGCCCACAGTTTTGATGTTCTCGGACCCGAACCATTACTCCGTACTAGCGTCATTGGTCCTCGATAGACAAAGAGCAGTACATAAGAGCGTGTTTTTTTTGTCTTTTGTGTCGCATATAGGCCCCTCAGTTCCTGAAGTCCTTGCCCCTTCGCTCAGCGCGCACCTGGGCTCGGTACATATTTACCGAGTCTCTGAAGTCTAGCTCGGAAACCATGGGACCAATAGACGTTTAGAATCGCAAAGAGTCAATATTGCTTGACGCAATACGGGTCCCATGCCTGCAGGAACCATGAGATTTACGACTCTGGATCGAAAGATCACATGCATGACCGAAAATAGGACTCAATGATCAAGATAAAAGGTAGAGACGACTTGTAGAAACATCAAAATTAGCTAGTTAGACGTAAACAACGCAGCGCAACACAAAACGAAATCAAGACGCGAAAAGAAATACACGCTGTGCGTTCTTGCAGTGATGGTACATGATCAACAAACCCCCTCGACAAATCGTAACAGCTATCTTTCCTTAGCTTGACCATCCACGGGTCATCTGGACGGCCTTCTCCCACCGAGCGAACCGCGATGCCGCCTCGGCCTCCTCGATCTGGGGCTGGAAGACGGTGCGACCCTCAATATTAACATCCTTGAGATCGTCAAAGGTCTCCCAGAGACCGACGGCGAAACCAGCGGCAATGGCGGCACCGAGAGCAGTAGTCTCGCGCATACCAGGTCGGCTCACAGGGATACCAATCAGATCAGACTGGGTCTGCATAATCAAATCGGAATTGCACATGCCGCCGTCGACGGCGAGCTCGGACAACTTGTGCTTGCTGTCCTTCTCCATGGCGTCGAGAATAGCCTTGGTTTGGAAGCACGTAGCCTCGAGCGTGGCGCGCGCAATGTGACCGCGCTGCGTGTACGCAGTAATTCCGAAGATAGTGCCCCTCGCATCGTCGATCCAGTATGGCGCAAAGAGGCCGCTGAATGCCGTGACGAAGGTGCAGCCACCGTTGTCTTCGACCGTCTCGGCGAGAGCGCTGAGTTTCGAGGACGAATCGATGAAGCCGAAGTTGTTGACGAGGAACTTTACGCTGGATCCGGCGACGGCGATACTGCCCTCGAGGGCGTACATTGTGTTGCCCTCGCCAAAGTCAAAGGCGACAGTTGTGAGGAGGCCGTGCGAGGAGATGACGGGCTTTGAGCCGACGTTGTAGAGGAGGAAGCAGCCCGTTCCATATGTGTTCTTGGCTAATCCGGGGGTGAAGCCCTTCTGGCCAACTAGCGCGGCCGATTGGTCACCAAGACAGCCGGTGATCTTGGTTCCCTTGAGGAGAGTAGTGGTGAGATATCCGTAAGCAGAGGCGTCCGAAGAGCGCACAATCTTGGGGAGCTGGACCTTGGACGTGTCGATACGGAACCAGTCCAAGAGGTCCTCACTGTAGTCCAAGGTATTGAGATCCATGAACATGGTACGCGAAGCATTCGTCGGGTCCGAAACATGAATGTTGCGCGTAACACCGCCGTTGAGTCGGTACACCAACCAAGAATCCACAGTTCCGAAAGCAAGAACCTTGCGCTCGTAGGCATCCTTCACAGCAGGGACATTCTCCAAAAGCCAGAGAAGCTTGCTGACGGAGGGGTAGGTGGAGAGGGGAAGACCGCAGAGGGCGGTCAATTCGCTGGAACCGAGACGGCGCTTGAGGCGGCGCACGAGGTCCTGGGCACGGGTGTCTGTCCAGACGATGGCGTTGTGGAGGGCTTTGCCGGTTGTCTTGTCCCAGACGACGGTGGTTTCGCGCTGGTTTGTGATGCCGACGGCCTGGATTTGTTCGCGCGAGTGGCCTTGGGTTTCGAAGGCGGTCACTGCGCCGTCGATGCACTTTTCGACCGACTCGATGATTTCCTCGGGGTCATGCTCGTGCCAGCTGAATGTCCCATTCATGTTAGCTCTCTATCCTTCCAACTTTTGGGGGAATAGTCTCCCGTTTCTTCAATGAAGCAATTTGCGACAATTGAACACGCGACATAATAGCTATAGTAGCTGGAGAAAGGAGCTGTGACAACTTACCCAGGCTGAGGATAGATCTGAGTAAATTCAATTTGGTGAGTCGCAGCGAGATTGCCGTTGGCATCAAAGATCAAGAAGCGCGAGCTTGTCGTGCCCTGATCAATGGCACCGATAAAGGCATGCGCCGTGCTTCCGCCGTTGACTTGAGCCATTGCGACGATGTGTAGAAGTTTAGGTATAGGAACGAAGGGTATAGAAGCTTATAGGGAACAAGACAAAAGTCAAACAAAAACACAGAGCTCAAAGCTTGATTTATGGAGAGTGGGAAGCAAAAAAGGAAGATCAGCAAGGAGATTGGTATAAGTGGTGGAGAAGAGGAAGCAATGGAAGCTAGCAAGAGAAAAAGCTGGTCGGGGAAGGGAAAGCTATGTATGACGGTGTCCCAATGAGGAGAAAGAGCTCAAGTGGATTCCCGGGGGAAAGACAAGAGGGGGGGGAGGAGGAGAGGAGGAAAGGTGGCGCTCGCATGTATTAGAAAACATATGACAGCGTACGACAGCCCAAAACCCTTTGCTCGTCCTCTCCGCAAAAGAAACTAGTACGCATATAGGTCCTATCCGAAGTGTCCTTCTCCACGGGGTAAACATTTAACAGCCCGACTTCACTTTTTTTGGAGATGATGGGGCCCCTCATTTCCCCTCGCTTTCAAACCCCGGACTCCAACACAACCCCCGAGCTCCCCGCCTTGACCGAGCACGTATGATGTCCGTTTCCCCGAGCTATTCTGAAGCCAAGCCCCCAAATGACCGGGGGGGGAGTCTTTCGCAATTGAACAGAAATAATACGGAGTACGGAGTACACACGCCCCAAGAAGTAAATCAGCTGATGTGATCCAACGGTCTGGGGTTGCATGCAAGCTAGAGGCGGGGGAGACAAGGTTCAATTGTCGCAACCATCGCCAACGAAAGTTTATTGCTTGACAGCGAGCGAGCGAGCGAGCGACATTAGACTTTCCCCCAAGCATGGCCATCCCCCGAGAATCTTCGGTACCGTGGCGCCGAATCACAGCTAAATAGACCTTTTCGCCAAATCTTCCCAACCCCGCCTCCTGGAAGACCGAAATCCCCATCATACAGCTTAAGATCCCTTTAAGATCCCTGCTTATTAGCACAGGCCAGGCCATGTTTTTTCTCGACGGTCTCCATACCGAGGAACAAAGAAGCGTCATCTTAGTGATGCCATTTAGTGCCCACACGCCCCTCCCTCTTTTCTTTAGTGCCTGTACTCCGTATTGAGACACCAATGGCGGAAGGTCGTGCAAGTAGGTTTCTAGATCTGTCCAGTTCATTGCCTAGTTAGGAAACTAGATTACGCTCACTTTTTCTCACTTTTCTCAAGTCACACCAGCCAAATTGCATGTCCATCTAAGAGTCTTGGCCCACCCATCCTTGTTTTCTCTTTTGCAACATGAAATCATAGTTTACCATCGTTAAGATGGGTTTCTTTTTTTTTTTTTTTTTTTGGCTCACGAGATCTCTGGTGACTCGAGACCACAAAAAAAAAAGGTTGATCTGGGCTTACTTACACTGTCCCCCATGACTCGGGACCTCAACAAGGATGAAAGTCAGAGTAAAAAAAAAATCCCGGTGCTCAATTGATCCCTTCCCTTTCTTTCAAAGTGGACATTTCTCGGTGCCCCCGCAGCGAGTACCACCCCCGGAGCTTCGCTCTTGGCCCGCACTTTTGTCTCCTGTTGGGGTTCTAGAACCGAGGAGTCCCCCCGGGGAATACGGTTGCATTTTGTGTCTTTGCTCCCGAACTCCATCTTTGTGCCCCGGTTTGAACGGAAAGGAAAAAGAAAAAGAAAGAAAAAAAAAAAACAATTCCATTGACCCGGGGCGTGGCCAGATTCTGGGACTTATCGCCCCCCCCGCCCCGCCCATCCTCCTCGATCGTTCTCCTGCGCCTCGTCCGTTTACTTTCTGTGTACACTAGTTAAGCTCGGAATCCTAGTCCGTCTTTTATTGTGGTATTCCATCTCTCGATTTCTAGTGGAGTTTTCTTGTCCCCTTACTTGAGAGGAGAATGTAATAACGTGGTCTCGTCTGAAAAAAAAAAGGTCACGGGCTATCATTTCTCGCGGAGAAGAAGTCCGGGGAGAAACTTATTTTCCCCATCACACCTCTTGTCTTTAGCAAGCCAAACCCCGAACAAGGCACGCGAGATCCCCTCATTTGCTGCCTCGGTCTTTGTCCTACCCCATGTACATGCATCTAAACTCCAACACTTCAATTCCCCCCAAGCTGACTTACCCCGTTCTTGTCGGCACTAACCCTGACATATATATTCAGGAAAAGCCTTGGAACCATCGTGGTCCACACTTTCCTCGTAAACCTCATTGTATATGAGCCCCTGATCCCTCCAAATTCAAAGGACACTTCCAGTTTCTTAAAAGCCTCACTTTCCATCCCTCAAGTTTCTTCTTTCCTCTCTCATTTTCCAAATGTCGTTTCCAACACACGACTCTGGCTCAGAGGACCTGTCCATCTCCAAAGCAACAGCCGTCAATTCCACAATGGACCAATCTCCCAAGCAAGAACACCACGAGGTGGTCGCCGCACCCCAAGTTGTCGAAGACCAACTTGCCTGGAGCCGTATCCGGTCAAATTGCCAAGACGCCTTCTCTGAATTCTTGGGCACTTTCACACTGTTACTGTTTGGCGATGGTGTTGTTGCCCAGGTCGTGCTGAGCAAGGGCGAAAAGGGCAACTACCAAAGCATCAACTGGGGTTGGGGGTAAGCCTACCAGAATAATGAAAAAGAAAAATGAGGAACAAGAGGCTAATGAGAACACAGTCTCGGGGTCATGTTAGGTATCTACGTCGCCGGCAAATCCGGCGGCCACCTAAACCCCGCCGTAACGCTCGCAAACTGCGTCTTCCGAGGCCACCCCTGGCGCAAATTCCCCATCTACATGATAGCCCAAATCCTCGGCGCCATGGCCGGCGCCGCCGTCGTCTACGCAAACTACAAATCCGCCATCGACGCCTATGAAGGCGCGGGCATCCGTACCGTCTCCGGCGAGACGGCCACCGCCGGCATCTTCTGCACGTATCCTGCTCCGTTCATGACGCGCACGGGTATGTTCTTTTCCGAGTTTATCGCGAGTACGATTCTGCAGTATGTCATCTTTGCGCTCGTTGACAACGGGAATATGGGTGCTGGACCGCTTTTGCCTCTCTGCTTGTTCTTTTTGATCTTCGGCATCGGTGCTTGTTTTGGATGGGAGACTGGGTACGCTATTAATCTTGCGCGTGACTTTGGTCCTCGACTTGTTTCGTACATGATTGGATATGGCACTGAAGTTTGGTCCGCTGGTGGTTATTACTTCTGGGTAAGTTTGAGTCTTGCTCTCTCCGTTTCTGGGTCGCCTCTCGGGGGTATATCCAACATGTCTATGTCTATACGGACAAGGATGAAAGCTAACGTGCAACTCGTTCTAGATCCCCATGGTTGCTCCTTTCTGCGGATGTCTCTTTGGCGGTTTCCTATACGACGTCTTGATGTACACCGGCAAGAGCCCCATCAACACTCCTTACATGGGATTCGCTCGCTTCTTGCAGCCACGCCGCGCCGTGTGGTCAAACACTTACCAGGTTTAATGTTGGAGGTGGACACATACTATGAAGATAAAAGAAGGGGCAAAAGAAAAAGGAAAAAAAAAAAAAGAAGAAGAAGAAGAAGAAGCCTAGCAGTTGTTTAACAGTTGCGGTTACTATCAACATTCCTGCTTTGATGACTTGCCTTTGGCAATGGGAGCAGAGAGGCAGTTTTGTGGAAAGGAACAAGGAACTTGGAGGTTCAAGAGATTCAAGAACAGAAACTCTGTGTATATTGATCCCATTTTAGTATATAAGCCAGCGATTTCTTTCTATATTTATTGAACGTTTTGTTATCAGTAAATTTTTATTTAGTGTTTAAAGTTTTATCACTCTCTGAAAATGGTTGCGTAACCACTCTCGGTCAACAGTCACATCAGAACATAACCCATGCACAAACAAGGTGAAAACCAGATACAAGATTAACGAGCAGAGATGTCACTGCGTGAGCAAGAGTCTCGATGAGAGAGTGGATACGAAAATGGTGGGTTCGTCTCATGGCATGGGCGGCTCCGACATGACTACATATCGAGAAAGGAAAAAAAAAAAAAAAGAACAAAAAACAGTGGAGGTTAACTAAAGCGCGTGGGGGTCGCCTCTCAACTTCGATGTGAGCTGAAGAAGACTGGTCACGAGCTGTCTCGACTGGCCGTTTCATCCGGCAGGGCGGGCGAAAACGTATGTTTTCTGACTAAAAGCGTAAAAGCGGACAGAGGAGTTGGCAAGATGATGTCTTTCGGTGGCTTCGGGTCGCCGCACCGATTTCCACTAATGAGCTCGACCGCCCGCTGAAAGAATGAGAGGCCACATGCCCACCCCCTCCGTGGGTTCCGCAAATATCCAAGATGACGGCGCAGGTGAAAGGGGGGGGGGGGGGGGGCGAGAACGAAATGAGTAGACGTTATTCCCCTTGGCTTATTTCCAGAGGGCAACTTTACCTGCTTGGGGCAGGTGTCCCTCGTATCAGTCGGACGAAGCACGGGTAGACCCAACCTATCATGTTAAACAACCAAAAGTCCAAAACCGTACCATTGCAGCGGACATGGAGTCTCGAATAGGCAAAGTTCGACAATGCCCTTTTGGCTGGCCATTGCAGAAATCCACTCGCCGTAGAAGTGGGACGGAGGAGAACATGAGGTCATGTAAAACCACAGTGTGGCCGAGGAAAGCCGCCCCTCCAAAAAGAGTGACCCACAAAAAATGTGTTTAGTCATCTTGCCCGATTGGTTTTTGGCTGTGGGATGCACCTCGGGATTTGAAACCCGCACCAGCCCCATTAGTAGCCACAAGAGCCAGAGGCACAGGCCACATCTCTCGGGGTTTACATACCGAAGTGCATGAACTAGACCCTGCAGCCAATTTCAGATGTCTCCTCTCTTCGATTTTCAGCCTATCCCGTGTCCCGAATCGGCCATCTTCTCCAATGATTAGATCTGGAAGACTTGGAGTATTGCGGGCAACGCGCGCAACCGGGCAGACGTCGGGCAGCGGGTAAAGGTCTCAGAGTGCCTGGGTTGTTTCAGCCCGCTGGACAACGGAACATGATTTTCCAGGAATAGAAGAGAGAAACGAAGAAAAAAACTTGATCTGACTGGGGGACAAGGAAGAGAGAGTGGCATTTAGTGGACTGGATGTGCTGGAACTGGGTTAGCCTTCACATGGATGGATGTTGTTTGGACAGATATTCTAAGGCCTAATTGAATTTTTTCCACCTATTGGGGGCAACACCTGAAGCCGCTTTTAGCGTCTAGGGTGCTGTATTTTGGGCTCTCTTAGCTTCTAGGCTTTTATGACGTGGTTTTCTACTCGTTTGCTCTTTCCCTCTCAAAGGCACGTACTTTCCATGTTGGCTTTTATATTCCTCGTTCCTGATTTTCATCCTTTTTTTTTTCTTTTCTTCTCTTCTATCCTCTCCTCTTTGCTCTTTGGACATTTGTTTATTGTTGGAACTCGTTTCAACTTTCTTAATCGAGTCTTCTCTCGTTTCCCTTTACGCTTCGGGACCTTAACCATTCACACCCCACCTTACAGCTCTCCCCCACGCAATCTTCATTGGCCTGCCCAAGACAAGACAACCAGGCCTCCCCCCACGAAAGACGCAAGGCTTCCTTGGCCACCTCTTACCAGAAAAAGCCTCACACCTAATCCTGCCAATACCAGTCGAAGAAGGGCAGAACGAAACCACATATCACCAAAAGACACAGAGCGCGGCCATTCAAAATGTCGCGACGCTTCTTCTCGACCATCAAGCGACCCCTCGCCGCCTCTGCCGTCTTAGCCACTGCCGGTGTCTGCACAATCGCCCTTACCTCCCGAACCACGAGCGCCCACGATGTCAGCAAACCCCTCGCGCCCTTAAAACGAGACGCAAACGGCCGCATTCAGCCACCCAGTTTCCCCGCCTCCAAGACTCGCTCTCAGCAACTCGCCGAACTGCGGCAAAACGGCGCCAACGCCTCCAACACCGACTCAGAATACGATCTTCTCGTCATTGGTGGCGGAGCTACCGGTACGGGCATTGCAATCGATGCCATCACGCGTGGGCTCAAGGTCGCATTGGTCGAGCGCGATGATTTTTCTTCTGGAACGAGCTCCAAGAGTACCAAATTGGTGCACGGAGGCGTGCGCTACCTTGAAAAGGCCGTGTGGAACCTCGACATGGGCCAGCTGCAGCTCGTCATGGAAGCTCTGCACGAGCGCAAGACGTTCTTGACCATTGCACCCCACCTCTCGAGCTCCGTGCCCATCTTACTCCCCCTCAAGCACTGGTGGGAGGTGCCGTACTTTTGGGCCGGCACCAAGGCCTACGACCTCTTAGCTGGATCGCAGGGCCTCGAAAGCTCCTACTTCATGTCCAAGAACAAGGCTCTCTCTTTGCTACCCCTCTTACGTCGTGACGAATTGGTTGGTTCGCTTGTTTACTACGACGGTCAGCACAACGACTCGCGCATGAATGTATCCCTCGCCACCACTGCAGCTCTGTATGGCGCCACTGTCCTGAACCACGTCGAGGTCACGAGCTTAGAAAAGGATGCCAACGGCAAGATTTGTGGCGCCAAGGTGCGCGACATGATGCCCGGCCGCGACGGTGACTCGGCGGCCGAGTTCTCTGTCAAGGCCAAGGGTGTCATTAACGCCACTGGCCCCTTCGCCGATGCAATTGAACAAATGGACAACCCCAAGCACCAACCCATCGTTGCTCCCGCTTCCGGTGCCCACGTTATCCTCCCCAAGAGCCTGTGCCCCAACGGCATGGGCATTCTCGATGCCGCTACTTCTGATGGTCGTGTGATTTTTGTTCTTCCCTGGTTAGGCTACACGCTTGCTGGCACCACCGATATTCCCTGCGAAATCGAAAAGGAACCTGTGGCCAAGCCTGACGAGATTGACTTTATCCTCAAGGAAGTCAGCTCTCTTTTGGCCCCCGAATCTGCTGTGACGCGCGCTGATGTTCTTTCTGCCTGGTCTGGTGAGTTTTACCCTGCTAAGGTTTTTTTTTTTTTTTTTCCTTTTTCTCTGGGTGTTGTACTAACTGAACATTGTTCAGGAATCCGCCCCCTCATCCGCGATCCCCATGCGAAAAACACCGAATCTCTCGTCCGTAGCCACCTCATCACCGTCTCTCCCTCTGGTCTCTTGTCATGCGTTGGCGGAAAATGGACCACGTACCGACACATGGCCGAAGAAGCTGTCGACAAGGCCATCGAAACCTTCAACCTCTCCCCGCGTCCCGTTTCCCTCCCCGACATTAGTGGCACCGGTGTCGTCGCAACTCAGACTTCTGGAAAGTGCTACACGCGTAATGTTCACCTCATTGGCGCCCACGGGTACTCTACCCAATTGCCCACTCACCTCATGGAAACCTACCAAGTCGACCCCGAAGTCGCCTGCCACCTAACCAACAACTACGGCGACCGCGCCTGGGCCATTCTTGCCGACCCGGCACCCAATGCCCGTGCCCGCCTCCTCCCGTCGCACCCCTTCACTGAAGCCGAGGTCCGATATGCCGTGCGTGAAGAAGCTGCTTGCACCGCCGTCGACACCATCGCACGCCGCATGCGACTCTCTTTTCTCGATGTGAATGGCGCCCTCGAGGCCCTGCCACGCATCATCGACATTATGGGCTGTGAACTCTCATGGTCCAAGAGCCGGAAACAGCATGAGTTGTCCGAGGCCAAGGCGTTTTTGAAGTCGATGGGGTTGGGAAATTTACAAGAGGAGAAGCGCGACGATGCGCGCGAGGAACAGCGCGGCAAGGGGCGGTGGGCTTTGCCTGAGGTTACTGCCTCGGGTATTCGCGGAGACGGGGAGACTAAGGAGTCGATGCTGACAGCATAGAGGGTTGGATTCTCATTGTATTGGATGTGTGTAAACCTGGGGCATAGCGAACTTCCTTTTCTCTTTCTCCCTTTTTTTTTTATATACTTGTCTTTTTACCTCAGCTTTTGTAGCGACATGTTAGATTTCTAGACTCATTCCCAATGCTCAAGATTGAAAGAAGCACGTAATCAGTTGGCCACTTTAGACCATTACCTAACGCCCACTGAACAATTGCGGATTGATAAGTGAAGAGGGGGGGTGGAGCTCACACAATTGAGCTTTTGAGGGAGGTTCATTGGGCGAGCTGGCATGAGAAAACTCTCCGTGTTCAAGATCTAGAGCATGTCAAGACGTTAAAAAGAACGTCACTAAATAAAACGCCAGTTGTTCATCCTGTTATTCCATCTTCAAGTTTTTGTTTCCTCGCAGACTATGCGGGCGTGATACGAACCACTCATCTCACCGCCTCACCCCACCACGCCTTCCTTTCGTCCAGCTGAAACTTGCTTCGTGACAAGAGAAACTCAAAATGTCCCTCAAAAGCAAGGGATCCGGCCCGTCCTTGGATGACTTCACCCTGCCCCCCTTCACCCGCGCCCTCACAGCCGCCAACGAAACAGCCAAGCGCTGGGCCGAAATCGGCTTCACATGGAGCTACGCCTTTAACCACGCGGAATCCGCCCGCTCGTTCCAGAAAGCCATTGATTCCGACGAGAAGTGTCCCCTCGCGTACTGGGGTCTCGCGTACTCCCTCGGGCCCAATTACAATAAACCGTGGAACACGTTTGACCAGGAGGATTTGCGGGCGACGATTCTCGCTGCTTCTTCTGCCATCGACACGGCGGAGAAACTTGTCGATTCCGCGTTGCCCGTCGAGAGGGCTCTTATCCGGGCTTTAAAGTTTAGGTTTCCTAGGGACGAAGAGGGGGAACCGAATTTCGAACGGTGTAACCAGAAGTATGTTGATGCGATGGGCGAGGCGCATCGGGAGTTTCCGGCGGATTTGGACGTCGCGGCGATTTACGCCGATGCGCTGATGAACTTGACGCCGTGGGAACTCTGGAATTTGAAGACTGGCGAACCGGCGAGAGGATCTAGGGTTTTGGATGCGCAAAGGGTACTTACTGCTGCGCTCGCTGCGCCGGGTGGAAATCTTCATGTGGGATTGTTGCATTTATACGTCCATCTCGTCGAAATGTCGCAATCTCCGGAACAGGGCCTTCCATCCGCCGAAACTTTGCGGCGTATCGCGGGAGATGCGGGGCATTTGGCGCATATGCCTTCGCATTTGGATGTTCTTGTTGGGGACTACCGACGTGCGATTTCGGCCAACGAAGCTGCTGCCAAAGCAAACGATAAACTGGTCCGATTACGCGGAACCGATGACTTTTACACGGTGTATCGGATGCATGATTTGCATTCTTTGGTGTATGCTGCCATGTTTGCGGGGAATTACGAAGCTGCTGTGCAAGGAGCGCGAAAAATCAGCGATGCTTTGCCGCTTGCGACGCTTAGTGTGAAGAGTCCTCCCATGGCGGATTGGTTGGAGGCTTTTTGCACTGTTTTGCCGCATGTTTTGGTTCGGTTTGGGAAGTGGAGGGATATCATCGCCATGGACTTCCCGAGTGACGCGGAGGTTTATTGTGTTACTACGGCGACGTTGCATTATGCCAAGGGCGTTGCGTACGCTGCGTTGGGGAAAGTTGATCTGGCGGGCGAACAACAGGTTTTATTCCGTGCTGCGAAGGAAAAAGTTCCGGATTCGAGGATGGAGTATCCTAATTCGTGCAGAGATGTGCTTGCTATTGGCGATAAGATGCTCGAAGGCGAATTGGAGTACAGGAAGGGAAACATTGAGGTTGCGTTTGCGAGCTTGAAGAGGGCTATTGAGTTGGAAGACGGACTTGTGTATGCGGAACCTTGGGCTTGGATGCAGCCTGTACGACACGCGTATGCTGCGTTGCTTATGGAGCAGGGACGGGTTGAGGAGGCGGCTGTTGTGTATAGGGAGGATTTAGGGTTGGTGGAAGGGGGGATTCGCGGCCGACATCACCCCGGGAATGTGTGGGCTTTGCATGGGTATCATGAGTGTGCTGTTCGGCTTGGGTTGGAGGGGGAGAGGAGGATGTTGGAGCAGCAGTTGAAGTTGGCTATGGTGTTTTGTGATGTCGAGGTTAAGGCTTCTTGTTATTGTCGAGGAGCTGGGAGGGAGTGCTGTTAATGGGAAGATTGAACTCTGTTGAAGGGTTACTCGATAGATATGTTTATAATCATGTGTTCTAGAAGTTTAAGTTTTCTATCGGATATTACTGCTCCGTAGACCTCGTCACATTGTACCTTGCTCGTCTCTGTTGAAGACAGAGGAGATGACGGGGACAAAGAATAAGTTCAGACCTGTCTTTCAAGTTGCAGTTGAAATATCGAGCGAGGCTTTTTACTGCTGTGCACTTTCATCTCTTTCTTCCATGAGGAGGTATTATGATATATGTTCAGTAGGAAGAGGATGGTCGCGTCATCGGACTGCTGGCGCTGTTTTCCAATATCGAAAGCCAGGTTTCTACGATTTCGATGTTGACTTTCTCTTATCTGATGGCAAAAAAAGAAAAGAAAAGCTATATTGGCTATGAAAGGCGAGGGCTTCATATTCAATCTGGTGCCCAAAGCGTTCGAAGAAGATGGTCTCGTAAATATCGTAAATATCCAACTGCTTACCCTTGTCAATCCGTAGCTGTTCAATATACTTACCTGCCCAAGTTGCCTTCTCGTCCCATAGTCGTCACTCTCTCTTGAACTGTACGGAACGAAACAACTTTGTCCAGCGAGGTACTTTGACAGACTGCGTCTCGGGCTGTTGCAATGCCTTGGACTTTTCTGAAGAAGCCGAGCCCGAGTCGCTCGTACTTGCTTCATCCGTGCCCTTTTCGACATCGAGAAATACCTTTTTATCAACCTTTCGGAAGTACCATAGTAGGCCCAGCACGATGGGAATGTACACGGCCATCAAAATGACCCAGTACAGCCAATATCTGGACCGCACCCGTTCAGGTGCATCGTCTTGGAACCATGGGTTATCCAGGAATACCTGTTGCCGTCAGGTCAGGGGCCCATTTCTGTGATTGTTTAGAGTGTAGTGCAGATTGGTGGACATACCGATATAAATGTAATAGGGAGGAAAAAAACACCCAGAAGGCCGATATGTTTGATTTGTGAATTTTCAGTCTGGGAGAGTTCGTTGTTGTGCATGGCGATTGCATTCCAACGCTAAAAGAAGGATGGCAAACGAAGCCGCGATTAGTATTAGTACCGGCTTCGAGTATAGACAAAGGCAAAAATGAGTGCCAAGCAGATACGCGACAAGAGTTTGGCTTACCATTTGGGTTGTGAGTTGAAGGAGTGCAATAATGCTCCTGCACCTTTCAATCTCGTTCTTGCATTCACAGGCCATCTCGTCGACCCTCCGAAGCAATCTGTCTCTGTATGCGGCCGTCATCGGTGTCTCGAGCATGCCCATTGTTCCATTGACGTCTTGTCTTAGGGCCTCGATGAAGAGATTTATTTGGCCGAACCAGTCGCTTACGCAGCTTTGATATTGGTTTGTGGTCTTCCACTTGTCAAGCACGCTCTCGTCTTTCTTCAGTGTTGACTCGACGCTACGCTTCGATGGGTTGATTGGGGCTTCCGTGAGTTCATCGTGTAGTTCTGAGACGAAGCGTCGAAAGCGATGGACTAGTCTTACTCGTTCAATCTCGGCAAAGATGATAGTTGGTACGTAGAGGGAGATTTCGTCTGATTTGAGGTACTTGAGTTGTCCAAAAACCTCGTTGTTGAAATTGCGCTCGGTAATTCGTAGGATGACGGCCGTGACTAGGTTCCGAGATGGGATCCACGATGTGCAGAGGGCAGAGCTCTCGGGTATTTGTCCAGATGATCGACATTCGAAGGCTAGGGGCAAGAAAAGAAGATTAGCAAGTTGGATGTTTATCTTCTGGTCTTCGACACATACAAACTCGTTTCGCTTGTGCTTGTTCATTCGCGTCCTCGGACATGACTCTTCTTATGACTGAGTCTTGATTTCTATTCAGGGCGTTCGCGATGGTCCGCGTCATATAGAGGGCCGTAGTAATCGTGCGAAAGGTTTCTTCGGAGAAAGGAATTGATCTCAGTGCTCCGGGATCAAAGTGCGATTTCTCTTCTTTGTCATCAAGCAAAGTCGCCCTACAAACGTTATTGATTAAGTTCCAATATCGATAGTGTGGCCTTTAGTCGCTTACAAGAGGACCAATCTTCTTGTGTTCGGTTTTTGGTCTATGGGGTCCTGATTGACCTGCTCGCCTCACATCAACAATCCGATCACTCATCGTAATCGGGGGATGACATACCTCTTCCAGCCATTTTACGACATCCTCATCACTGTCGATTTCTGTTCTCGAATACGTCATGGATCCCTGATAGGCGCGCGCAGAATGGCTGTCAATAATATGAGGGGGCAAATTGTGGATGGACGGTCACGTTGAGCAACAATGAAAAGAATTCATGGACTTCTCACATCAGTCTTTTGGTATATGGTGAATCCCAAGGCAATATGAAAGCCTTTGGCCACAATGCACCCCAGTTTCACCTTCTTAAGGTCCTTGGTTTGGAATTCTGGTGTTGTAGGAAGCCAATCCATTTTCGATGAAGTATGCGATATTCACACGCAAAGGTGATGGCGACGATGATTTTCGGTAAATTGAAAGAACCAGTATCCAGACGCGTATTATTAAAAGCATACGGCCCCATTGCACCGGACAGATGATTTTGATTTTGCAATCTTTCGATGTGACGATTTCTCCCGCTAGATAGGAAAGGGAATTAGAAAAAGTCCTCTGTACAATTCGCTCTGTGGTTGCCCAGGGTGCCTTGTGAGAGGGTGGGCATAGCAGCCCAAGACAACTCACAGGATACAGGATGGGTGGCCCAAAGCCAACCAATGAGAAGGGCTTTCTTTAATTTCTCGGTCAGTTCAGCCAGCCCACAAATTTAGGCCGTTCTTGGTTGGCGTGACTGTATAAGCGAATTCACCCGTTGGATAATAATATTGGACTATCCAGCATCCTTATAGACAAATGGGCTTGTCAACCAACAGATCTCTTTTTGTTTGTTTTTTTTTTTTTTTTAAAAAAAAGGTGTTCGTGTGGTAGCAAAACCAAGCGAAGAACAAGGAAATGAAAAAAGAAAAGAGAGAAAAAAAAGGAAAGAAAAAAAAGGAAAGAAAAAAAAGGAAAGAAAAAAAATGGTGCGCCATGTTGTTGTTCTCGGTACTGAACGAAAGTCCTCGCCTGAATTCCCCAAGCAGGCTGTGGGAGCCGCCATCTCGGGAAGGGCACCCAAAGCAAATAGAAAGCACTCCGTACTTGAGCGGGCGCTTTCAACATCCGAGTGCATGAAACCATGGTGTGGATGCAAGACAGGGAGGGATGAAGCAGCCGCCCTGTCCTTGAAACAGGGCTGCTTGGTCTCCATTTCCTTTCCGCTTGTTTCTACGCCATTACCGAAGCTTCAATCCAGTAAAGTCGTGATAACGGAACCACGCACCATCAGGATCCCGAAAACGGCCCCGGCCACCAATGAAGGTTGAGCCTGGTAAAGAACCTTAACCACATGTCCTGTTGCATGCATATGTAGGCGGGCTTGCAACGTTGAGTACGGACATTCATGTGACACCTCCGCAAAAGACCAAGATATGTGTATGTCGCCAAATGATGCCCTACATAAACGACGAAGCCTGATGAGGCTCTTTTCTTTCGGGCCTCCTTTTACTCTCGATTACACCAGGCTTGATCAGTGCAGCTGCAAGATAATTTTCTACTTATACCATACGAGATTCCCCCTCTCTTGTTGCTTCCAGTTCTTCTCCTCAACACTTTGCATTCCTCTCTTCCGTTACTTGATGCGCCTTGTATGACCATACTATAAGGTGGGCAAACTCTATCACCGAAGCCGACTTCATTTTTTTATTTGCACGTCTCTCGCCTGGCACCTACCCTCCACCCTCCATAACTCACATAGCCACACGCACATCTTTATTTCGGATATCCCATTCATTGCAGCCTATCTAGCTCAAAACGCTTGGTAAAGGATGGCGGTCACATTCAGACTCTCCTCTCACTACGGTGATACTGGTCTCTTTGGTGAGGCTGTCCGTTTTGTCACCAAGCTGTATGTCAGCGATCACGATATCGTAAGTGCACGTAACTGTGGTAGTGGCAATCGCATACGCTGGATAAGGGTGGTTCTCACAGGTATTTAGACTTTGAACCCGACGACTTTTGAATACATCATTTACGACTTCCCAAGAGCCGTTACTGTACGTACTTTGTCATTCTTGATATCTGAAATGAGAGAGCTGAGTGCATTAACTCCTGAATCAATAAACACCTTATAGGAGCACGAGAGGATCCATATCAATGATATTATGAAGCGGGGTTACGTCGCTTAGGTCAGTTAGGACATAGGGAAATACTTGGAGACGGCGGCTCCTCCGATCATCTTTTAACTTCCCTTGCCTGTCTCTGTCAGTTGACTGTCCTTGTATACAGTTATGCACTGCTTACCGAACTTATTTGCACATTGAAATGCCATGAAACACAATGTCTCTATTGATACAAAAAGTGGCTTAATCTTTGCTTCAACTACCCGAGTTTAATCTGTCTCTTGATTCTCGGACCGTTGACCTCTTGTCCATGTCTATTACAAGCATCTTGTCTCGAACCTCGACCAGAATACGCTTGATGATGGTATCGCTGGCATCCGTTGACATCGTTGTTGCTTCCTCCATCAAGTCTTGTAGTTGCTAAAGCATGGGAAGCCATTAGAACACTCGGAATTGCAAAAGAAGGGAAGTGGAAGATGGCAGTGGGACCGCCGTAGGAGAATAATATACAAACCCTAGAGACGGTTTCTTTAAGCTGTACAGAGTGATTCATATGTTTCCAGAAACTGGGCGATTGTACTGTATTACTGCTTTCCTTGGCTCGAAGCTTCGTCTGCTGCTCGAGGCGAGCGGCGCCAAAGAACGACCAAATGGCAAACTCATAGAAAACCGTTCCCACGCTCCAAGTATCGTATTTTGAGGGAATCCACTCCATCGGGCCAATGGAAAGTTCTGGAGGAGCGAAAACAGAGTTGCGTAGGCGCGTCTGCTTTTTCTTTCGACGTTGCGAGCGCTCGGCCCAGGCCACCTCGTGACAGGAGCCCAGGTCGCAAATTTGTAGACGGGGGTCGTCCTCTCGAGATTCTACGACGAGGATATTATCCGGGCCAATATCTGCGTGGACTGTGAAGTAATCTTCACGTTGTCCCTCTGTAGCAAAGTAAAAGTAGATTAGATTGGCCCGTTTCGTCAAGTTGGTGTTGAAGACCGGGGGTTCAAACTACGCTTACCGACGGCTAGTACACCTTCCAAGATATCTTTATAGCTGCGCTTAAAGAATGCAAGCCGCCTGTCCAATTCCATTCTAGTCTCTAATTCGAAAAAACGTCGCAGGGTACACCTAGCCGGTTCCATAATGGTATGGATAAAGTTGTTGCAATGGTAGGCAAAAAGCAAGCGGGCCACATAGGGAGATGGACCAGATGTCCGGTTTAAACGATCAAGCCTTTCTATCTCGTCTTTGAATTGCATTATATCCGCTTCAAGTCTTTCCTTTGAATGGAATTTGTGAGTGGAAGAGGTTTTGATGAACTTCATGAAAATCGGATGGTCGTCAGGGGGACTTGTGAGGTTGTGATGGAGTTGGCTGATGAAACCTTTTTGTAGTTTTACGCGACAAGGTCTGTCTTGTGTGAGATCTCTAGGGCGATCAATACATGAGATGACTCTGCTGTCAAGCTCCAGCAGCGGGAAGAGTGGCTGATTCTTATCGATGAAAGGGCTGCTGACCCACCACCTGACTTTCATGAACTTTGCCCAGATCTTTTCCTTTTTCTCTCTCAACTCGGGCGGTGCATCTTTTGAGACGTCGAGGCCCAGGGCACTCCTGAGTCTCTGGTCCATTGTAGGACCTTGGTCTGATGCCTTGAACGCTCCATTATGTCGCCAAAGGTCCTCATTTGCAAGTCCATCTTCATAAAAGTAACGAATACGACTGGTAATATCACGCTCGATGCCAGTCAGTTGAACCAGACAAGCGGTGATGGATAGCCCTCCACGTAATAGTGGATTCTTTATGAAGTCCCTCAATATCTCCATGTCAGGAGCAGGGCTTTGTGGGCTTCCATGACTGAGACCTTGTTCAATCTCACTGAAGGTATGATGCCTTGTGAAGATATCTAGGAGTTGGTGGTTTCGAAGACCTTTGTGTCGGCCTGATTTCTGGCCGGGATTTCCAGTTAACCAATGAGTGCGGGAACGGGCTTGCTTTAACTCGTCCCGAACGCGATAAAATGGTTCATTTGGTTTGGAGGAGGAGGAGGAGAGATACGAAAAAGAGAAAAGCTTCTCTCTCTGCGCACCATTCGGGTTTGCATTGCCATTGTTTGCCTGTGGCGATGAAGGATTACTTTTGGCCGTAGTAGGCAGCGCATCGCCATTAGTTTCGATTTGAGGCATGGCTTGCAACGGAGCAATACAAAATAGTAATAGGAGCAAGAATCCAGAGAGGGAAACAGAAAAAAATAAAAGAAAAACAGTTGATTACTGGTCCTGTAAAACTTGCACTTTAAACGGGAAGCCTGATATTCATCGATGAATAAAATAGATATACAGAGTCCGTACATAGCCACGCCAGCCTTGGCTAGAAACTTGGCTAGAAATACTGAGTGCCATCCTTACCTTACGAGAATGGAATAGCCTCCGTGATGTAGCGCCAGCATAGCATTTTGCTTTTGCTCAGAATGCAATGTCCATGTCCTCCCCCTCTTTCTCGGTTATCGAAGAAGAAATATTGCCTGCCAGCAGGCCACCCCCAGTCGAGCAGCTGGAGCCAGCCACAGCGGCTGGAGCGAATATTGGCAATAATCATTCTGTGCGGTGGAAATTTGGAATTAGGATACTTGTACTTCGTACTTGTACTTGCAGAGTATGCTCAGTCTCAGTCTTACTTGAGTAACATTGCATTAGCGGAAGCCTGGTCTTCGAGTGCACGAGTGCAATGTGAGCGAGGCACTTTTCAACATTCTGTCATTATTCCGTTTGCTTCTTTCTCCTCTTCATCGATTCATGTTGTGTGCGGCCAGGCTCGGAGCCCTCCATCAGTGTCCGTTTCTAATTGATCGACTTGGGGAACGCCACCGCCACCTGTCTTGTGTCTTGTCCCTGTCACGGAGACATTCCAAACCGAACAAACGAGAAGGTCAGGAGTCGAAATCAAACATTTCACAGAATACAGGTCCTGGCCAAACAAAACCGAGAACCCAATCTTATTCAAACTAAATAAGAAGCTGATCCAGAAATGGTGGTGTGTTGCTACGGCGCCTAATAAAACAAAGTGTAGAAAGAGTCACGGCACAATCAAACAACCGCCTTTATTTGAGGACTTTATACAAGTACTGCGCTGCCCCTCCCCAGCAACTGGCACCAATACCACGAACTGCATATTTATTTTGGTCGCCATTCAAAACATCATGTTTTTCACCTCTGCAAACTCAACAAGTTCGACTTCCTCCAACTCCTCAACCTCACCGCGCTATTCAATTGTGAGCTCTGTCAAATATTTACTATTAGACAGACAAACAATCGACCTCGACTATGTCGATATGACCAAATTGGAGGAAGTGACGAAAAGGAAATATCCTAGCGGATGTGAAATCAGGGTACGTAGACGGAGTATGCAGAAATACCACCAGCTATTCCACACTTTATTTTTAACGTCATGATAGGTCTCACATTCAGCAACCACTGCTACCATTGTGCGCCCCTGGTACAAAGGTAGTAGACTGACCAGAAATGACCTGAGAGAAGTTTCTTGTTTGTAGCCTTGGTTATATCACCCCCTCTTTTCTAATTCTGGCGGGGGCTTGGACTACTGGTTTCTTTTTTCTTTCTTTTTCTTTTCTTTTGTTTTTCCGTTGGCTGGGACGGAATCACATGGTATTCAGGGGGCAGGGGAATAAGGATGGTCAGGCCTAGTCCTACAGGTGTTTAAAACCAATTTTAAACTCGTTATGCGACACAAGGCGCATCATGTGGCGTGGTGATCTTCAGCCCCGGAGGGGAAGACCGGGGCAATCTTGATGACATGATGATGTCAAATATTATGAGACCGCCTCTTGGATAGAGTTTATTACGCCCGGGAGAACGGATCTCATAGGGCCAGTGACTACGCTAAGCTGTCTCTTTTTTTTTTTTTTATTAACGGATTGGTTTGGCCGTTATGTCGGCTATACCCCGGCTATTTCTGGAGGAAAAAAACCTATCGTAATACATACAGGAAAAAGGTCCATGTCGCGGTTCCGCCGCGATTGCTACGTGTAGACTGCGGTCTGGAAGGGAAGAATTGCAGGTAAAAAAAGCTGTCTCTTTTTACCTGCAATTCTTCCCTTCCAGACCACCCAAAAGAGCCCGCCCTACTCTTCTTCCCAGCACACCTCGTTTCTAGCCCCGCTTGTTCTTGGGACTATACTCCGTAGAAACGAGCTATTCGGACTTTAGTACATTGGTGTGGGTCCCATAAAATCACATTATTTGCCCCACACCAATGTACTAAAGTCCGAATAGCTCGTTTCTACGGAGTATAGTCCCAAGAGGCGGTCTCAATATTATTAGACTCTCATTTCAACAAACAGAATGGGCAGCAGTGGATCCTGTGCATGTGCATGTGCATGTCGCATGTGCAGGTCTCGAGTGAAATCGTTCCAATCATACACGTATGGCAGGCAGCCAGGCTCGCACAGTAGTATTATTCCCCCCCCCCTTCTTTCCCTCTTTCGCTTTTCTTTTCCGGATAAAGAAGTTCCATCAGAATGCGAAAGCAATTCTTGAGTCACAATCTTAGAAAATGACGAACCGAAACCCCCGCGGTCAATCCGACTTCGCCAACAAGCCAGGACTACGGAGTAAAGCCTGCTGCTTCAAACCAACGGATAAGGCGCTGGAATCAGGGCCACGGTCCAGGTCCAGGCTATCCCTGGTGTTTGCTGACGCACTGAGGGGCAAAATAGAGAATGAGACTATTACTTGCCTCATGCATTTCTGGACGAATCTGGCTAGGGCTTTGCTTTGCCACCTTTATTAACCCCATGGATCGATTGGTACATGGCCAGTCTGTTCTCGCACAGTGGCTGAGCATCATACTACTCTTTGCCAATCTTATGCAATGATGTTGCTACACGTGCATCACTTTCTGCGCACTCATTCTACTTGTACTACACATGTCATCCTAGGGGGGCGCCTGATATGCAAAACCCAGGCGTCTCCCTATAGTCTGCCAGCTTGGCGACGAGACGACCCCTCTTCTCTTTTCGAGCCAACTTCTGATCTCGCCCCTCCTCACGGCCTGCCCCATAGCTGTGGAAAATGCGATGTGATACGTGGATGAAACCCCACAATGACTGTTCGGTTGGGTTGGCAATCTAAGTCGCCTTTTGCCCAAGCGCCATTGCACTGCCACATAATTCGTCAAGTGAAATCGGGACCAAGGCTTATTTTTTCCTTGGTTGATTGGGCCTCGATATAGTGCAAAAATAATAGCCATCGGCTATATCCTACTGTGACAGGGTCAACGAAGTCCGACATTGCTTTCGTTGGTCGTCGCTGAAAGCCAGAATTGTGGCTTGTTTGGGGGTCTTTTACTTGCAGCCTGTAACTCTTTGAGCCTCCTGGATATTCATTTACGCGTGTCACCATGACAGCGGCCATTCTTCCGTTATTGGAGCGGGCCCATTTCACAGCAATGGCTATCATGGTGGTGACAATTAGAGACGAGTCTCGCGTTGAACAGGGTCATTCGGTATGTCAATACTATCTGTGTCTGAGCAACTTGATATGAGCTGCTTCAATTGAGGCTCATCATTGCTCTGGTTGTCGCAAGTACCAAAGTTGTCTACATTTTCACTCTCGTTTTCCAAGTCCCTATCTAATCCAGGTATCACGCCTTCTTTGTCTTGCTCTTTCGATGGCCTTCTCTTCATGTACCAGGCTCCAAGCATCAACAGTCTCAGTCCCCACAAGGGGAAGTCAAAAAACGACGGATGCTGGGTAACGGTTGCGATACCTCGGAGCCTGAAGTGCTGAGAACGTGAAAAGAGGGATCCAAATCTGTATAGTAAAGCCAAATGTCATCATGGGCGATATGACGAGTCCTCGCTCTCCGTAGTTCTCCTTGAGGGTTGTGTTGGCCCACGAGTAGAGAACGGGGGATGCCATGCCTGAGAAACTCGAGCAGTAAACCGCAATCAACTTCAAAACGTCTGGCACGTTACAGATATTGAGAACGATGATTTCAAACATTACTGCCGCTGCTTGAAATGGCCTGATTCCTCGGAGACTGAGGGAGCCCGCAAGGGTTGTGCCGAGCCGTGAAAATAATGCTTTGATGACGTCGGAGAATGTTGGAAAGATGTTGAAAAGCTCAATGGAGTAGCCTGAAGACTAGAGCCAGAGTTGCATATAGTTGAGGAAGCATGTCGCTTGGCAGAGGCATCTTCAACCAGTCAGTAACTGCGGAACGTTGATTCTCGGGGCAACACTCACATATAGCATGGGGCACATATCCACCGCATCGGGCGAGAAAGAGCATATTTAAACGTGTTCCAAGTAATGCCCTCCTGTTCAACTGTGACAATTCGCTTGCAAGCTAGGGCATGCTCGTTCTCGGAAAGGTACCATCGCCGAGGCGAACTTGGTAGACCCGGTCAGTACGTCGGCAGTATCTAGAATACAACCAATTGAAGTTCACAGAATGGAACTGGACGGACGACATCATCGTATCTAGGGAATCGGATAGATCTTCAACCCTTGACCTAACAATCCCCTCCACCTAGACAGGTATGGCATATGGATTAAACATCCTTGGTAAACTTTGCAAGTCTGCGCCGGAAATATTTGAAGAAAGTCGTGGCATGGCCTTATTTCCTCTTACACTGTCAAGATTGGGACATTGCACGCCTACATGTATACAGAACATATCAATAAAGAACTAGATACTGTACTAAGGAGGACTAGGCTTCCACCTTGTTGCCTTAGACGGAATTCCGAAAGTCCTGTTGCGCCTTCCTTGGACAACAAAGAGGACGACAAGAACGACGCGCCTCCTTCACCTTCTCGGGAGGCCTCTCGCTCCCGCGACACAACAACAGGGGGGGGCTCGTCGTCGCCGTGGGAAGGCTACTCAATCCCAGAAGACATCACACCCTCGCGATCCTAAGAAGCAAAATAACCGTGATCGGCCGTTCAGCACGCAGCAATGTCTCTTGAGCTTGATGACTACTGGGAACCTCGATGGCAGGTGTCCAAATGCGCTGGATCATAAGCAGCGACACATCAGTCCGTCTGAATTTCTTTTTAACATCCGCTCACAGCTGGCCACCGATCGAGGCCCTGGCGCGGACTGTATTCCCCTCCATCTATACAGCGCGCCTGGATCCCTTTTCAAAGTCCGGCTCTCCTCCCATGGATATACGGTAGTAGCTATAGCTGTGGAGAAAGTTGATGAGGCCCTCCTTTTTACTTACTAGTTTCCGATCAGAATATTGCACTACTCCCTCTTGATGCCAACCTTTCCAGCTCCCCGAAGTCCAAACAGCGGTATAACCACAGCTAGAATCATAAAAGCAAACATCGTCCAGAAGCTCGCCCTATATCCCTCAAGAAGGGCCAAAATCTCACCGAGATCTCGATTGTTATGCGAAACCATGGACGTTACGATTTGAAAAATGGCGAACCCGAACGCAGTCCCAAACTGACTTGCGCTGTTGAAAACAGCGCCAGCCACGGCCTGCATGTTCTCCGGAAATGCATCGGAGAGAACAATAAGACCAATGGTGAAGATGATGTTTGCGCTGATAGGGCTCAGGATCTGCGCGACGAAAGCATTGGCCCAATACGGGGATGTCGGCGAACACACTGCCATCAAGAGCGGCGCGAAAGAGCACAAGAACGATGAAATAACAACAATCCAGCGGGCCGGTAACGAGGCAACGAAGACTCCCGTTATGACATTGAGAATAACGCCGATCAGGACGCTGGGAAGAATTCGAATCGAGGCTTGCATTGCTGGCAATTCTTGGATTTCTTGGAAACTATAATGTTCAAAGTGAGAACTAAGGTTGGAAATGGGGTCAGAGGGGAGATGTACAACAAGCTGGAAAAAAGTTCCATTCCATTGACCACAGAGAATGAAAGAGCCACGGTGGCGCAAATCGTTGAAAATGCCGAGTTTCTCCAGAGTGAGTTGGGCACAATGGCAGGCCTGCCCAGTTTCGACTGGCGGTGTGTCCAAAAGATGAAGCATGGAATGGCAACGAGTCCTACGATGAGTGTAGCGATGCTGGCCGGCTCACTTATACGGTATACGTCCGTACTTAAGATGCTATATTGAGCCCATGTCAGTATAAACAAACACGGTTTGCGTTGTTGAGGAAACCACCACTCACGCGAGAAAATAGCAGAGCATCGCCATTGCGAGTGATGCGAGAACCGCGCCAATCCAGTCAGCCTGAAACGCGAGAGCCCTCGCCATAGCCTTCCAAGTCCCATATGATTGTCGTCGTTTCGGAAGCACCCAGAATCCGAGCATCGAAAGGGCCAAGGTAAGCCCTCCATACAGGTAGTAACCAGCGCGCCAACCCAAAGTATCGACGAGCAAGCCACCAATGACCAACCCAAAGGAGAAGCCCAACGGTTGACTCAATCCCAAGCAGGCATAAGTAATATTTCTAGTTCTACCCTTGGGGAGGTTTTCTGATAAGATGGCAACACTCGACGAAAAATGCAAAGCCATAGCAACACCCTGCAAAGCTCGCAACGCAACAATCTGCTCCCCCTTCTGCACCGCCGAAGCACCAAGCATAAGCGCACCATTCATGACACAGCCCACCAAATCAATCCTCCTCGGTCCCAAGACATCCGACATGGCGCCGGCCAACAAGATGATCGAAGCCGTGGCTAAACCCGGTACCGAAACGGGCCATAGCGAAAGCGAAGGCGGGAGGTTGATGTCGGCCGCGATGGCCGGAAGACCAACGACGACAAGTCCGTTAATCGAGCTGTTTGCAAAGTTGACGCCGGATACCATGCCCGTCATGGCGATCGTGGCGAAAGTAGAGGGGTTCTTGCGATTTTCGGAGACATCAGCTTCGATCGGTCCGTTTTCGGACACGGGATTTGCGGCGTAGGGGGCGAGATGGATTTCTGTTGTTATAGATGCTGTTTCCACTGTAGTTGGAGCCATCATCAAGACTTGTTTCTTTCGTTCTGGTATTTCTAAAAGGATCTTCTGTCGTTTTCGTGTTTGCAAGGGAAGGCTTAGGGGTTGACACTTTGAAGAATGAAATATGAATTACATATGAATTCAGTCAAAAGAATGAGTCACCTGCCCAGTGGGATTTTCGGGTCCTCACAGACTGTTACAATGAAGAGAAGCCTTGGCAATCTGGATTGCAAAGCGTGGAGAGGCCGGGTACGAGTCAATAGGCTTGGAGAGGCGTAGAGGCGGGCTCGGAAGTTTATTTTTCTGTCCTTATCCGCTAGTACTATTTCCTCTTCGAACGTGACTTCTTTTGGCACACCGGTCCCAGGGTCCTTTCTGTTTGGTATAGGCCGATTATTGGTTCCGGTGTGATGGCGACGTCGGAGGAGATGCCCGGATGTAACGCTGTTATTGAGTCTTTACACTAGTTGCGAAATGGCGGTCAGGTAATTCATGTCGTTTTGATTCGCTGATTTTTGGACCTCCCCAGCTATTTTCACATGCTACGCATTAAGACTTGTCAATGTATTAGTTGTCCCTCGACGACGGATTGCTTCCATACATAGTTTGGTGGCTGAAGCACTTAACTTACCCCTCCATCCTCTTCAAACGTCCGGATCAGGAGGGCTTTTGGTCAATTTGTGACTGTATTGATTCATCATCCGCGTTTGGCTCAGCAATCTCGGTTCTATCCGATGCCGGTTTCGGCTCCTCCGCCGAAACTTCTTCCTCAGGAACCTGCCTCACCCTCTGTCTTCTTTGCCTTCTTCTTCAACACCTTTGTGCAGAACATCCAATTGATAGAAATAAGGAGCAAGCCGGCAGTGACAGTGGACATATTGATAGTCCCCGGATGAGTTTCCACCTTGTCATCAATCTTCTCAATAGACCAAGGATAACATTCGGACTGAACGATGATGAAAATTCCCAGTCCAACATAGGGAAACCGAACCACAATGTGCGAATGCTTTTGCGCAATATGTAGAATATGTTTCCGTTTCAAAACTAGGAATGCCAAAAGACATCAAAGTCCCAACAAGATGTAGTAAACCACAGTGTACAGAGCAATGGTAGGACCATTAGCCTGCTTGAATAGCGGGATGTATATACTGAGGTTATCAGCTCCGTTTACGGCTGTCATGCTCGCAACCGGTAAAACTGCCTTTGCTGCAACGAGGACCTTTTTGCTATTTTTTTTCCCGGATATATTAATCGCCATTGCCGTTTTCATCATCCTCGCTTTTGAAAATACGGCCAAACAACCACCACACGCCAACGCAGGATAGGGACAAGACCGAGAAATCCAATAGGCTCCAAGGGAAACAAAAATGATGCGCCGAATCCTGCTAGGCTGATGATAACGAGGACTGTGAAGTCTAGATACTGTCCAATAATGATCCGCAAGGGTGTGAGGGAACTGCTGGTGGTAGATTCTGTGAAGAAAGTGTCAAGGACGAACATACTATCAATGTTTGTTAATGCGAAAGTCGCGCAAGCCGTACCAATTGCTCATACAAAGTCCATTCTATGCTAAAAGCATAAAAGATGGAAGGAAGAAATAGCAGGAAAATATCTCGTCGATACTTAGCTAAAAGCCCGCAGTGCGCTTCGAGTATTATCAAAGGTCATCGGTGACTTTTTTTTCGCTCCCGGGTCCAGCATTTTGAGATGTCTGGTTGAGTATAAAGACTAACGCTGTGAAGAAAACCATTCGGGGAGGTTAGAGGGGATGGCCGTTTTCAGACAAGAAGTTAAGGGCGTCAGCGTCAGCCCCTTGGCTCGGAAGCCGGCACAGGTAAAATCAATTTGTTGAGACCAATCGTTGTGAGGTGAAGTGGGCGCAGAGAGTAGGCCGAGTACGGCGCCGAGCACGGCGCCGAGCCAAAAGTTCCAGGCTGCACCACCGCATAGAAGATAGGATTCAAATTCAATTGGCATACAATGCGATTACTGGGCTAGGCTTAAAAAAAGGCGAAGAGAGTGAATGGGCTACAGATACCACTTTGGAGAGAGACATGAAGGCACGATCGCTGTTGGAGGGATAAATCGAGGTCCTAATAAGTCGAATAAAACGTAAAACGGAAATGATGAAATTGGGAATACTGAACATAATACATCGTACATACGTGAATGAAAAGGGCAAGGCCCAAAAGGGACGTAACCAACAAGTAATATCCCCAAAACCTAAAAGTGAACGCGAATATCCATTCCAATGGCGATGATGCCCAAATCTCTAAATACTAAGCCTTAATCCGAGTCGCTGCTGCTGCTGCTCGAGCCGCCGCCCATACCATCGCCCATACCACGGCCGTAGTGCTGCTTCTTGGCCTTCTTCTTCTTCTTCTTCTTCTCTCTGCGAGGCCGTTAGCACATCCAACCCATGCTACACATAATGACGCGACCGCAGTGCGGCCAAAGGAGCGAGGAGTGTGGGGAAGGGAAGACGGGGATATCACTACTTACAGTTTGTCCTCGACGAAATTGGCGCCAATGGCACCGACAACAGCACCGCCAAGGGCGCCGAGGAGTCCGCCACCAGCCTTGTGCGCGGCCCAGCCTGCAGCACCGCCTCCGATGAGAGTGGCGCCGAGACCCCTGTCACCCTCTGGGCCACCAGGTCCTCCAGGTCCTCCGGGGTATGCGGATGCCTCACCACCGTAGGCTGGGTTGCCGTATGTGTTCGGCGCAGACGGAGCGCCGTATCCTTGTTGCTGTTGTTGTTGATGATGAGGTGGGTATGGGGATGTCGAGCGGTGGTCGTAGCCCTGCTGTTGGGGCGCGCCATAACCGTGTTGTTGTTGGCCGTAGGAAGGCGGGGGGGAACCTTGGTTGTAGTGCTGGCCGCCTTGAGGGTATTGCTGGCCGCTGTATTGTTGTTGCTAAAGAAAGAAACAAGTTAGAGACATTTCAAGAACCACCGCCTGCGGACATGGGCCGGATGGGCCGGAAGAGGGGGGTTTGCTTACCTGTGGTGGGTAGCCCTGCCCCTGCTGAGGGTAACCTTGGCCTTGGTGTTGAGGGTAGCCTTGGTGTTGTGGGTAGCCGCCCTGTTGCTGCTGGTATCCTTGTTGGGGTTGTTGACCGTAGCCTTGGCTGTAACCCTGTTGCGGTTGGCCCTGGCCGCCGTACTGGGGATATTGGCCACCGCCGCCGCCGCCGTAGTAACCCTGTGCTGCCATTTGTAGCTTGGGGAGTGCGCGGGTGTTGGAAAGGTGCTGGGTCGTAGTAGGTGAGAAAAGATTGAGAGCGCGAAGCTTTGGATTGACTGTGATGGATAAAGATGGACCCTAGAAGGATGAGGGGAGGATTCGATGGACAAGAGGGGAAAAAAAGGAAGGACAAGGACTTGTTAAATACGAAGTAGGCCCCAGCCCAGGCCTCACTGGCCCCTCGAGCTAAGAGGAAAATGGCTTACGTGTGAGTGTTGCAAGCACACACTATTATGGGGAGACTCTTGCCTTCATTACCCCTCATTCAACTCTTCGCCAACAGCGCGCCCCAGCTGTGTGAACGGAACGTCATATCCAATCTTCTTAGGTGGCGCAGTCACTGCGCCAACCTCCTCTCTGTGCAATCGTGCAATCTGTCCAAGAGACTGCCTAAGCCCCATTCATACGCCCCCTTTAATGAGCCACAGTAGTAGCTCAAGATCTAGGCCACAGTAGCTCAAGTTCTAGGCCACAAACAGCCTAGACCTTTGATCTTAGATTTTGTTGAATGCGCAAGCCATTCATCTAAGGTTAGGAGACAGGGTGATGGAGTTGCTGCATGCCAAGACGGCATGCTACCCGACTAGTGGACAGCTTGGGACAAAACGAAACAAATGTGGCGTTCTTACCAGGAGGCTCGCCTTATCCGGTTATCGATAAGATAAGTCTAAGCAAAAGTCTCAACGGTTTCTAGGGACATGTAGTAGGATCCAGAAATGAATTGAACTCGACACGCAATGAAAACGAATGAAAACGAATCAAAGAAACGAAGCGAAAAAGAACAAGCAGAGTAGCTGAACCGACTGCAGACTGGGCCCAATACCAGCAAAAAAGAAAACGTCTACGAACTAAACCTCACTTGGTCACCCTCACCTTTCAACCGATCCATTCCCCTTCACAAGCCTTACACTCTCACCTCGCATCCTGCCTACAAGTAAGCAGCTAAACCTTCTGCTCCACTGACCTTCGCCCGTTTCTTCTCGGCGTCTTTGCGCTTTTGTTTAAGCTCGCGGGCCTTGTGCTTTGAAGTGATATATTAAGTCAGGTAGACAATCGCTGGCTTCGGCCCTCAAGTAAATCACGTCCTTTCCTTTTTCCTCATACACCAATGAGTGTGTCCGCCACAGCCACATTACAGAATTGCGAGAGCATTGGCTAAGCTTGCCACTCCGCCTGTAAGAATCGCCAATCAGCACTATTCCCAACAATTGAGTTGGACAGATTTAACGAACCTGGTGTGTTTAATGGAGCACTCGTGAAGAGAAAAAGTCCATTTCTGCCTCTTTTCGCGTTCCACTGAGAGTTTCCATCCATGGCATACACGCGATTAGCATAAGAACAAACAATGTCGATCATCAACAGAATCCATTCTTACCTCCAAATCAAACATTTCTCCAATCATGCATCCCCAGAGCGCAGGTAAATACTCGTGAAGATATCACTCTGTTATCCGAGGCCACATTTTAAAGGCTGGCATGTCACCGCCCACGGCAACGAAATAGCTAAAGACAAAAAACATATGATTAGCCCATTGACGGACTGTCCCCTTGTAGAAGCACGGGAAACTCACTTGTCGTGTAAGAAAACTGTAATTGCGTGCTCTGTCATCGGATCGTATGGTCGACCTTGCTTGTTTGCCCAGGCCTGGTGATCAAGTAGTACTCCACGCCCTGCAACGCCGTGCAGAGAAATGCTGTGAATGCCGCATTTTGTGGTCGTCATGATGTCCTTGGGATCAAGGTTGTTGTAGAGTTTGTTGATGCCGAGGTGTCCAAAGTGTCCAAAGTGTCGGAAGCCGTCCCATTGGCTTCCGGACTGGGGATTCATGTCGTAGAAGTCGTCGAAGATGCATCATGGACTCATTGCGTGGGGTTTGATTGTGTGTTTGACGGCAACGTTGTTGTGGTCTGGTACTTCTTCCCTGAGACCATGGGCCTTAGTCTCGAGGAGATTGGCCAGCGCTTTGGCGATGAGGTTCTTGTTCACTTTACTGACCGCAAGGGTGGTGATGTTGAGGGATCTGCAGAGAGTGAGGTCTTTGCCAAGGAGGGTAGTAAAGTGAATACCCAGCATATCGAGGGAGAGGGAGGAGAGAAGAAGACGGCAGCAGTCTAAGTTGGATAATTGAGGGAGGTTCACGTCGTAGTATGATTATTTTCCTGTAATGTTTGGTAGTGGACTTTTCATATCTAAGGGGTGATGGATCCTTCAACAAAGGCGAATATATTTCGCCAGTCTTTGGCAAGATAACAGCATATCAATGTCCAATGTTGGTTTTTTTTCAAAGTACAAACCTTCGGGGATACAGGGCCACGGCCATCTTCGTCAAATCGCAGCTCTTTCTTTCGAGCCCACGGTCTCCAGGATCCATTCTACAACCCGTCCCATCATCCTATACGAAATCCAATGCCCAGTACCCGGCTCCTCAATATGAACAACATTGTTAAAGGAAGCATACTTCTGCACCCAGGGATCGGTAAACTTGCTCGGCACTAGCTCGTCCAAAGCTCCTGTAAGAAGAAGCATCTTCTTTCCTGAAATTGTCCCGAGGGCTTCATCCCGCTCAAGGTACAACTTCTCGATGGACTTGGGCCACTGTTTCGTGCCGGGGGGTACATCGGATACGGATTTGTATCCACCTAATCGCTCGATGAGTAGATTTGTTAAGTTGGGCGAGCCAACTATGGCGATGCCTGCTTGGATTTGGGGGATCCTCGCGAGAGAGTCCCAGGTGACATGGCCTCCCAGGGAGAAACCGGTGACGATGTATTCTTTTGCCATGAAGATTCCTTCAACATAACTATTGAGGAATTTGATAACGGCTTGGATATCACAAACGATTCCGTCTAGAGTGGTTTTTCTTTCAATTTAGCCCCTAGATTTCAATACGATGCCCGAGATTGGGGGCACGTACCGATGGTTGAAAGCATATCTTGTCTGAAATTGTTTTTTAGCTATGAGAAAACATGTGTTACAAGAAGGTTGACTTACGCATGCCTCTCGTTCCCCTCTGTCCAACTCAGACTGTGGTCCACCATTATGTGAGTCTCCAGTGTCGTCGCTTGGATTCTATAGTGAGGAACATGACTTACACTGAAAGTGAATCAATCTAAAATCTTCAATTAATCAATGTTCCTTAAAGAGTGTCATTTCAAAGAGGTGTCGTACTGATCTCTTTCCATGGTTGCGGTTATCAAAGGTGGCAACGACCAAGCCTTTGCTCCGTGAACCTCGCGACCGCCATTCGCTCAAAACGTAGTGCGCAACCTTTTCCGCATCGGCATGTGTTCTGGTACGTCCATGAATATGGAAAAGGACGGTAGTGTTTTGGGCCTGGGCCGCGCTCAGCTCCTCTACACCGTACAAATGGAGGTGAAATCCGGCAATGTTGAGGGTGGTTTTGCTGGACCTCGGAACTGAGTCGGATAGAAGGAATCGCTCGGTTGAGTCCATGGCAAAAGGTGAATCTCTGATAAATTACTGGTTTCGGGAAGTAAGACAACGGGGCCGATGTTGCTTCAGAAGATCAGAAGATCATCCGTCATTCCAGCAAGCGCAGGATACTCGGATAAGCGAAAAACGATCGCGATGTGCACAAGCGGGGTTTTCCGTTAGGTTGGCCATTATCGGCACTGTTTTGAGTGGGGCTTTGAAACTGGCCCAGTTGGAAATGGCCTCACAACTCTTCATTCTTCATGAGTGGTACGAAGAGTCTATTGAGAACATTGAAAGGGTAGGCGCAACTTGGGCACGACTCAGTTCTCAGTTCTCGTCGCCACATTCGCTTCTAAAAATCAAATTAATTCACGAAAGCCAAAAACCGCTTATTAGTACGTCTTAAAACACATATATTCGGCCATTGAATGTTTCTCACCGCTGGCTGCGACAAAATCACACCCAGTTAAAGCTGAGAGGAATAATATTTACGATGTAGTATTGAGGAACAACTTGAAGCAGGAAATGTCCATGGATAGAGACGAAGTGTATTAGCGACCAGAATGACACCTTGAACATCTATCCTTATCATTGACTAAGGGTCAATCATCTCGATAAACGTCGTCAAGTCTTCCAGAACCTGTCGCGTATTGTCATGCTCTTGAGGTTGGAAAAGTGTAAAGCCATGCGGGCTCCCCGGATATAGCTTCAAAAACCCCCGGTGTCCCGCCATCATCCACCGAACACTCATAAACACCGAGTCCTCCAATAAACAATCTTCCGTTCCAGCCGAGAAGAAAGCCGGAGGAAGACGGACGTCCTTGAGGTTGTGGAAAAAGGGCGATACATCTCCGGATCGAAGCTTCTCGGGGGTCATTTCTGGACAATATGCACCTCTGAAGTGATGCATCGAGTTATGATCCAAAATCAGGGTAGGATCCTTGCGAAAATGCAAAAGTCCAGGAAGCCACTGTAGGCTATACGAACCATAATGCAATATCAATCCCTTTAGGTTCAACCCAGAAGTCCTCGTGTCTGGGTTTCCGAGTAGCCTCATAGTAATGACGAGTGAAAGTGCCGCTCCAGCGCTCTCACCACCAATGTACGCCAATTCACCTCCAAACTGCCTCATCCCATTCTCCCCAACCCAACGCGCAACATCTTCGCAATCATCGGGACCAGCAGGGTAAGGATTCTCGGGAGCGAGTCGGTACCCAACAGAAAGACAAATCACTCGACACGAATCTGCCACGGATTGAAGATACCAATCCGACGAAGTTTCGTCATTCAAAACCCAACCTCCGCCATGTAAATGCAAAAAGATTCCCCGGCACGAAAAAGACTCCGATTCGCTGGCTCGTTTCGGAACTAAGAGGCGACAGGGGATGGACCGGCCGGGGTCACGGGAGGGTATGGACACGGGGCGTGCTTCTGGGACTATGATGGCTCCGGGTAAGGGTGTGAGTCCATCTCTGCGGAGTTGGCGGTATTCTTCGGCGCCAATCTAGTTGGTTGCATGTAGCCGAGGTAATCATTAGCAAGGGGAGATGAGCCATATAGCCGACGAGCGCGCACTAACCTGGTACCACTTTTGGCCTTGAGATTCAATGTCTTGTAACTTTTTATTGAATACAAGTGTTTCTGGTGTGATCGCTGAGGGGTGCAGTTTTGTAACGTCGAGGTGTAAGTCACTCTGTATAGTTGCAATTGGCTTTGTCGAATCGGCAACAACATCTTGGTTTTCGGGTGGTTGGAAGGGAGCCTCTTCTTTCACATTACTTTGTGCTTGAATTGATGTCGGGTTTTGGATTGTTGAAGGCACCGCGTCTCCATGTTGGTTGATATCCGCAACATTGGAGATAACTTCTTGTATTTGAGGGGGAGAAGTAATGGCAGCGAGGGTGACCATGGTGCTCGTGTGACTAGAATTGAAGAACAACGAAGGACAAAAAGGGAGAGAAATGCACTTTGACTTGCTAGAACAAGAGTTACATGCAGTTGTACGTGACGACCGCTGTCTATGATGTTACCTTATATGTCAAACTTTCCATCTTGCTTAGAAATCTTTGTGTACTGGCCCCAGATCAAGTAGAATTCTATGCCTATGGTTAGAATACTCGGTAACTTTCGCCATTGCTAGCCGTCGGCATTTAGTTCCAATGGGTGGTCGGTCGCGGGCCATCTGCATACTCCATCAAGGTCCATTGCTTCGTTTCAGACACCCAGTCAAGTCCTCTTGCCATAACCTTATCCAATGAGCGGGTATGAATCCCTATGCGGGGGGTTTGACCTAGCCTTATCGTCTCTGCTTGCCAACTGGTCTATCCCGTCTTGGTCACAACACTTGCACACGCAGCCGCCGAGTATGGGTATCTTCGTAGTCAGAAAAAGCAACCATTCTCAACGTTTATAGACAAGTGCTCTTTCAGTCTGGAAGAATCATGTTTCCTAGTTCGCTGATTGACCATGTGATATTTCCAAAAGTTTCCTATATACGTACAACTCAGCCTTCATTATTCATAACCGCCCAACTCCTACATATCCAAGCCCATTACTAGAAATCCAATCCTTCCCCCTGTCAGAATGGCGGAGGAGGGTACATTGATGGTGCGTTGTAAAACGGAAAATCAAAGTCGTAGGCACTCTCAACACCATTGGCCCAAATAGTATCAGACAGCAACTGGTTCGCTGCTTGTTGGAAATAGTCTATGGAGCCCTGCTCTCTCGACACTACAATATCTACCAAGCCCGTGTTACTCGCATCTGCCTCGGCTCCAAACTTGTCCAAGCTGTTTGGAGTTGCCAATCTCGGGTACATATCACCCACTAAGGGCTCTTGTCCAGGCGAAGGCAGTTGCGAAACAGAACTATCTGTCTTCATGTTGAATTTTCTGTTGGGATTGCTGTGTTCAATGCTGTTTTGAAAAGCAGCTCCATTATTGGGACCTGTAAGGTGCCTCATGAGATTCACAAAGAGTCTTAGAATCCAACCGCCGACGGGCCATAGTTTGGCAATTTCGCTCATTGCCAACATGCATTGTCGCGCACGGTTTTCTGCTAGTTGACGCAGAATAGGGTCTTTTCTACGTATCATGACTGCGTGGATAGAGAGGGCTGAAAAGATAGCAGGGACACTGTATCCATGTTAGCAGAAGAGTCGTGTGTGTTATGTTAGTTCTAGAGATGCTTACAGATGAAGTTGGCCGTATTTTAACGTGCCAACAGATAACAAGTCTTCTACAATTCTTGTCATAGAATCGGCAGCTAACCGAGCCAAGCCATCTTTTTTCGAATCGGACGATGAAAGTGGCTCCACAGACTTGGGCTGGAACAGGTAAATCTTGTAATTGCTGAAACCGAGGATTAGCAACGTTGACATTGAAAGGATGGACAGTGGGCCTTACTTGAAAGCAGCCTGTAGCATGGCTGCCCAGAACGGAGCGCCATAAGATGCATCAATGGGCGCACGCTGCATCTCAGGTACGAGTTGATTTTCCCACTCCTGCAGTCTAGTAGCTAGGCCTTCGACCGAATAGTCCTTTAGCAGGTGGCGACGGGGACTAAATTCACCGAGAAGGATCTGGCCCACTGCAAAGCATTAGTTGAAGAGTGTATACAGTCCATAACATTCGACGACATACACAAAATGGAAAGCTTGGCCATTTCAATGGCATATGATACATGGTATCTCTCCTGCCTGGGAATTAGAGATTCGTCAAACTCATTGTCAATGTAGAGGTCAGACTCTGTTAACATTTCAATGTCACAATCTTCGTTGCGAATTCGACATGGACGACCTAAAGCAGCAGCAGCATGGCGATCACGAACCTGGGTTACACATTCGTAAGCTCGTGTCGTGCGATGTTCGTCTGTGAAAGTCCTTACATAAATTGACCACCAGATCCGCTTCCATAGGGATTGGTCTCTTTGGCTCATACCAGATTCAGCCGTCCTAACCCCGACAAAGTAAGCATAACACACCCAGAAATAAAAAAGACTGACGGACGCCTAGTTCAGCCTAGTACGATCTGACACAAACTTACGACCGATGCATCCCTAGGGTCTGCGCCAAGCTAATGGCACACCCAAGCCAATGCCAAGTATCTTTCTGATCCTCGGGGCCATCCCACCAAAAGCCCAGAAGAAAGAGGACGGCAGTCAGCCTCACACGATCTTGCTCATAATCGGAATCGTACAAGGCCTTGGCGCGAAGATAGTACGTCTTTCGCGCAACGCCCCTATCCGTGAAGCCCGCATCGTGCAGAAGATCTTCGTCGCATATTGTTGCTGCGAGGAAGTAAATGGTTTGTAAAACCAGTGTAGATGATTGCCCCTGTCGGTACTGGTATGTAAAAGATTTCCGATCAAGAACCGGATAAGCTGGATGAACGAAATCGAAGAACACCCGAATTAGTCTGTCCGACACATCTGATGGAGGGATGATGAACGCTTCGGATGGAGGCCCGGGTTCTTGCACTGCACTCCCACCACGCCTTGCAACGGGTCGATCCGCTACATTGGCGGGGATGGGATAGTGTACTTTGAGCATGTCGGCTTCGGCGCCAGTGGGATTGCATACTGTCTTGACAATGTAAGCCAGGCTAAACGATCCCCCGAGGTAAAACGATCGCCTGGAGGCCCGCATTGGACCACCAGGAGATTGCCCTGTTGGACTCGGCTCTGCCATGCGAGCGAAGAGCATCTCGGGCCCTTCTTCCTCCGTCCCTGTTGATGGAACGTCGTCTTCGGCTACGGTGTTTGAGTATAGGGGGAGACCTGTGACATCTTGTGGCAGGCTAATGGGTGACAGATGGTGTGCTCGGTGTATTGAAGCAGTTGACCCTTGCCGTTGCTTCTCCGTTGAAAGCGGGGGGTCTTGAGCCGCCGCCAGCTGTGGTTGTGCCTGTGGTCGCCGTGCTTGACCATGTTTCTTTCGAAAGTATCTAAAATAGCCACGGGACAACATCAGATCAGCCCTAGTTGTTAATTGAAACCCCACACAAAACACCGGAAGAAAGGGGGATGGATTCAGAGTGGAACTTACTTGCCCCGTCTCGATTCGATCAGCTCACAAGGCGTCTGCCGCGACCGGCAATGCCAACACGGCTGCACATCTGCCACATCACACTTGACCCTCCGCGCATTGCACGACTTGCATGCAACTTTTGCCCGACGACGAGGAGCTGCAGGTTTCTTCTCCTCGGCCTTCTGTGGGGCCACAGAAATAGAACTTTCTGTTCGAGTGTGGTCCGCCATTTAGAACATCAAGACATAGCAAAAAGGATAAGAAGGGGAAGCTTGGGTATCGCGGTAACTGCTCTTGTGTGTATGGGGAAATCGCATAGGTTTCGCGGGAAGGAGGTCAAGCCTGAGGGCCCCGATCCTTATAAAGGCGAGGTTATTGTGAATTTACGGAGTACACTCCTTCTTCCCCTCATCCTCATCCCTACCTCGAGCTAATCCCCGCAAAATCTTCAAGGGAGGACCCCGCGTGATAGTGGTGCTTTCGGCTATTACAATGCTTTTAGCGTCTCTAGTACGTACTAATAGTGTCCACATGGGGGCCGAAACAGGGTGTCGATTGACGAAGCTAACTGGAGAAGAGGGGATCTTCAGGCGAGAGCTAGGCTAGGGGGTCCAAGCGCGTTCTCTCGAAATGGGAATTGGAAAGTGGATAGGGGCAATGGAAGAATACGGTCATTTAAGAATGATAAACAAGCTCGGAGTTAAGAAAGGAAAGGCGCTAAGCTGGATACCGGTGGTTCTTTGCCTACGTGAAGGTTAATTGATGAAGTCATGGCTGAAGAGCAAAAAACAAATAGTTAATACTCAAAAAATCTGCTATCTCGAGAGAGTGCCGAAGTTGTCGCCAGAAACTGAAACTTGAGTTCAAGCTTAAAAGACACAACACGGTGAAATTATTATAACCTGTCAACCAAGTCCTCTCCAGCAAACTACCTCCAATGGGCAGAAAACGTGACAATCAGCATCAACAGTCTGACGCTACAAGTCACCGACATGGAACACTTGGGTTTTGAAGCACAAAGAAAGCTTTTCTCCTTGATCATCGCATCATGTTCCGACTCAGTCGCGAAGGATGTGATTCACTGCGGAAGCCCAATGAAAGGCTGGAATTACCTTGCCGACAAATTCGGCGACGGAGGAGACGCCAGCAAATTAAACCACTTCCTGGAATTCCTATCCCTGAACGTGAAAGAGAACAAAAAGGGTCTCGCCTTCCTCTCGATTCGAAAGAGTGACACGCGCCATCGAAAGAGACGGCACTCAAATGGGAGATTGGGAAACACTAGTGTATCTCTGCAAATCTCTGTGGACAAATTATCCCGAGATGACGACACATTCATCCGCAAAGCGCAGCGGATCAGAGAACTCATCATGGATGAGGAATCGATACCCCAGAAAAAGAAGAAAGGCCACCCAGCAGGCGCATCAAACTCCAAGGGTGGCTCCCAAGCCAACGGCAGCAAGGAAACCGACGGAAAGAAACACTGCACAAACTGCGGTCGAAACAACCACAACGTCGAAGACTGCCGCAAGAAGGCAGGGATGGAGTACAACGGGAAAGAAAAGCAATCTGAAAAGCCATCCTCTGACTATCCTGAGGAGGCCCATATTGCCAGTTCACAAAAACCCGGTACCGATGCACCCCGGTCTCTCCTACCATGGAGAAACAAAAGGAAAAGGGGGAATTTCCATCTGGAAGAAAACGACTGTGACAAATAGCTGTAGGCCACTGGCATCGACGTCCATATCGCAAACGATCTGAAATGGTTCGTCAAAGGCTCACTTGTCAAAACGAGCTTGAGTATCGAGACCGGTGGAGGGCAAATGATCTCGAACTACAAAGGAACCATTGTTCCAGCTGTTTCAGATCCCGAGAAGCAGGGCCTGTTAGAGATCACTTTCCAAGAGGTCCGATATGTCCCACACTTCCGCGTTAATCTCATTAGCGAGCAGATCCCCAACAGAAAGAGGGCAAAGGTGTTTGGATCGACGCTTGTGGACACCGCGTATAAAAGAAAGTTGGCGACAATCACTCCCGATAGCCACTTTGATGTCAGAAAAGACCCAGATCTCGAACACTCTGATGAGGAGATCGAGCGATTGAAGGAGGGCATCAGCGATGCCCTATCAATCCCCCAAGTTGGGAACTTGCTGGTCCCTCTTCGCTCATCTCCACATGACGGTCTTCAGCGATGGTCGCCGCCTTTGTGGAACTTAGGGCTTGCAGTGTTTCGGAGATTTGTTCAATGACAATGTTGATTCGGTTGAATTCTTCTGTTACCTTTGTTTCAAATTCTCCGTTTGGGCTTTCAACTTGTTTGCCCGACAAGAATTCCTTCCAGATTGGCACTGGTGTTTGCCATTTTGGATTTTTGCCGTGTTCTTCTCTTTTTCACTCGTATGATTGATCTTATTAACTTCTATTACCGGATACTGTTCACGCTTCCGGGCTCATGGCCTTTTAATTGCTGAGGCAATTGATTGTATTGATGATGTAGAGGACTAAGTGAGTGGAATAGGGTCCGTCTGCGGGGTGCGTATTATATACTCGGGTTGGACCCAACTCCATACAAGTCCTATTCTGGGTTGGGCCCACATGGCACCCCACCCATCAACCTTGTAGAGACCGAATATTGCACATTTTTAATTCTCAATTATTTTTTTGGATTAAACCGGTTCAGATGTTCTACAAGTAAGTGTTTCTTGGTTGAGAGTGGCCATCTCAAGGAGAGGTCAGCCGATGGACCTGTCCTATGGTTTTACAGGGAGCAACCACTGCAATAGTGGATTTACAGTGAAGCATCCACTGTATGAGTGGATCTACAGTGAAGAAATCACTGTAATAGTTGATTTACAGTGAAGAAACCATGGTACATATGTACTAGTGAATATACAGTGAAGCAGCCACTGTAATACTTTACAGTGGTGGTAACATGAATCATTGCCCTGCCTGTTGCCAACTTGTCCAGTCCCAACAGCCACCTTCCTACAAGTATTAGAATATTCAACCAAGCAGTTTTATTCTTGTAGTACGTAATTAGCGCCTTGTACACCTTGGTACAAAGCATAATTGAAAATGGCCATTTCAAAAATATATTTAAAAAATTAGGAATATTTTTGGCGCTTAGCCTAATGGGGAAGTGACGCAGAGAGCCCTATGCACTGCCGTACCACGGCTATTTTCCAGATGGTTATCTTTTGGGACCCTTGCTTTCATTGGACATTCGCATCCGCATCCGCAATACTTGTACATCTCTGCATCTTCATTCTGGCTAGGTGCTAGGATTGACCTAGGTTAGACTTCCAGTGAGACAAGACAACCCTTGAGTATTAGATGCTGACAGACCCGACACTACAGGAAGCTGTAGGGTTGAATTCAAATTCAATCAAGGCGCCACAATTCGGAATCTCAGTTTATGCGCCAATTCAAATCCGCATATAAATTGCTACCCAGGTGGTTGCACGCAACGAAACTGCCTCTTAAGTGAGCAGCAAGTTGGTGACTTCTCCTACAGGGATGGACAACAACTTCTCAGAATAACGACAGCACTATTACAAGATCCTTCCCACAAACCAGCACCCCAGACCACGGTAAGGTAAGCGACGCGACACCAAGAAACGGATGACCGAGACACAGTTCCGATGGAAATGTACGTGTAATACCAAGAAACTCGAAAAGGGTAGGGGAAAACAGTGTGGGTTCGTCGGCCCGGCATAAACCAACATATTGACCCTGTCCCAGAAAGAAGAACGGATGTCGCCCCTCCTAAAATCTCAAAATGGTTAATTGGGAACAAGTTAAGTTTTGGATTACAAGTACTTGACTTGAACGTAGACAACTCATATTGTTCATGTTGGAATATCAATTATAACTCTGGTTCCAAGACAATCAAGGCCATGGTATAAACTAAGTCTTCACCAGCAATGCCAACTGACATTCTCATCGGTCCCAATACGAATCCAGAAACCGAAACCGAACCCCTATCGACGGAACGTGTGATCCCTTACACGTACGGAGTAGAGTCCCACAACTCGCTGTAACCCCAACCCCCAGAAAGGAAAAGCACGACAGCTTCCCAGTAAAAGGGTCTCCTACCCTGAAATCCGCCGCACCCCCGCAATCTATCTTCTGTAAATGGAAAACATGGGGCGGCCAGGGGATCTCGCTCCCGTGTTCCCGCTTCGCAGGTGATAGAATGACAACTGACATGTGGTCTTTCTATGCGGGGAACTTTCTCAATGTATGCACTTTAGGACTGCCTGCATCTTCGGTTAACCGTGGATTGGCTTCCTTGATACTTGTAGATTAAGCGACGGTAGTATTGCCGGTTTTTTGTTTCTTTGGGGATTAATTTATTTTTGCGCGGAGACGGTCGCATGTTAGCCCTTGGTGACATTCTCGGCCATTTGTTCGTGGGGATGGAACTGGGTTCGAAATGCGATATTAATATTGAACAGTTGTTGGTTGTCGCCACTCTTGATACCCTTGATATCCCTCCTTGACGACTCATCTCCCTCGAGTGTCCAAGTTGGAATACGCACAGCTTCCAAAATCAATTGAGCAATATCAGATCTTGTTCAATGTTTCGCACCTGAAGAAGGGCCCTGTGTCCACGCACGCCCTGCAACAATACCTTTGCCAAATTCCTCACTCACAGCCAGGCCCCCGAAAATGGCCGGAAATGTTCGTATCCAGTCCAAGACTAAACGTAACAAAACGAAACCCTGGCTGACCAAAAAGCAGGAAATTGGCTTGCCCGCCATCCTAGCTGGCATTCTAGTCCCGCATACCATCTGCACAATTACCATCGTTCTCCGGGTAATATCTCGATTCGGCATCCTTCGCAAGTGGTTTCTCGACGACACCCTGATAATCGCAGCATGGCTCTTCGCAACGGGTGTTGCTGTCGTGTACTGCGTAGCCACACAAATACCATCCATTCTCGACTCAACGAATCCAGAGCCTCAATCAACAGAAGATGGTGCGACAGACTTATTCCTCCGATATTTAATGCGGTCGTATCTGGGTCTCATCCTTTACCAAATGTGCCTCCTCTTCACCAAAATTTCAATCCTTACTTTCTATGTGCGTCTCTTTGGCACGAATAAACCACAAAGAATCGCTGCATATGCAACCATCTCCACAGTAGTCCTCTTCTGCTCTGCATTATTGGCAATGACCATTCTGCAATGCGGACCAAAACCAGGCGAATTTTTCAATCAAGACATGTTCTGCTTCGACTTCACACCGCTCCTCATCTCAAGCGCAAGCTTACATGCGGCAGCTGACGTTTGGATCGTCGTTCTTGCTATGCCGTACATTGCAGGAATGAACATCTCCCTGCGGCAAAAGATGGTGTATGCTATTGTTCTCGGCTTCGGTCTTGTTGTCGCCATTGTCGGCATGGTCCGGCTTCAATTGAGCCTTCACCTCCACTTTCGACCAGACAGTGCGGCCAAGACCAATATTCTTATTTTCTTTGTCATGACCGTCGTGGAATGCGACGTTGCCTTGATTAGCGCAAGTGTTCCTACACTGCGGCCGGCGGCCAGCAAGATGTGGCCAAAGCTCGGACAAACGAGTTCGAGACTCGGTGAGTCGCACGAAAAGGACAACTCAACCGTACGACACTTAGCTTTCCAGAGTAGGTGGAGCGGTGAAAGCCACGAAAGCGGCAAGATACTGCAGCCACAGACATACTGGGAGAGACGGCAAGTGAGTAGTAGGAACGGAAGTGTCGCCAGCCGTTTAAATACAGCCAACCCATTAGCGAGCGCTGCGCCACCCATGCCATCATTCTTAACAAGCCAGCAACTTCCAAGAAATGGAAGCTGGCGAAGTCTAGTCAGCGGCATATCACCGCGAAGTCGAGGCAGAATAATACCAGGAGACGACCGTCCAGCCCTCATCTCTCGCGACGGAACAGCACCAAGTCGGCCGGACTCCTGGTGGTGGGACGAATACACCAATGACGGAAGACCAGCAGAAGACGGCGTCTACAGTGGATGGAAATCAAGACAATGGAACATCGCCACACCAGGAACCACATCCTCAGCCATTAGAAACTCGCGCCAATGGGCAGAAAGCCAAGAGAGTTTCGTCTTGGGCCTCAACGACCCCTTGAGTCCGAGGCGCCTGGCTTCCGCCTTCCCCCCTCGCACCCCGACTGCGGAGGTCGCTCCGGATGGGGGAAATTTATTGGGGGAGAGCAAGCTTGGGCGGGATGATCGACTCGATGAAAAGAGATGGGGATAGACAAGACTTGGTGAAGGAGCCAACAATCTAGAAACGACATAGAGAAAATAGAACAAATGCATCGCCTGTTATTCCGCACCTAAAGCCTCGTCTTGAAACTCAATAGAGTGCAGGTCAGTCGACGACTCCATCAATTATGCGACTACGGAGTATAACCATCAAAGTCACAGAATGGTTCACAGAATTCCAATGGTCTACCGTCTTTCTCATTGAACATGGTTCACCCTGGTGCGGCGAGCCCGGTTAGATGGCCACCGATCGAGCTTATGCACAAACAGTCCACAGTCCGTGCGACAACGTAGTACGGAGTAGAAAGCCCAGCCTCAGCACGCACCTCGACGATCGATCCATCGTCGGCCGCTCATCATACCCAATTGCATGACTGATAGACGACACCTAGATAGAGAACGCCAGATACTGTTCCTCGTAAGGAGGATCGTCTTTTTTTCCCTCGCCTTCTCGAAAAATTCCAATCGAAGGCCGAAACCCGGAACACGGAACAGAATGGAGCTAACTCGTGAGGAGCCCCCCAGTCATTCTTGACCATAATGACTAACTACCATTCTTTCAAGAGTCGCCTGACAGTGTCCGATCGACTTTTTGTACCATGGTTTGCTGTCCAGTACGGCTTAACACTGGGGTATTTTGTTGCTGTCTGACTGCCCCGAAACCACTATAATTTATCCAGCAGGTTCGAAATCGACTAATCGGGCAAGCTATACGTTTGCAAATCATGTTTGGGCAGATTTAGGAGTAAAGTAGCCAATCGCTGACGGAAAAGCACTGACGGGCGGCGTACAGGTGTAAACTGAAGTTTTTGTTTTCTTGTCGCATTTGAATTTCATGTTCCAATGTTGTGATTAATGTTAAGGGGCTTCTAAAGCAAAGAGACAAAAAAAACACCAAAAAATCTAGACGACAACGACAGGATTCGAACCTGTGAGGCCGAAGCCATAAGATTTCTAGTCTTACCCATTAACCACTCTGGCACGTTGCCTTGTCACGTGCTAACTATGGAAAGAAGTGAAACCAAGTAGCCATTTCAGAGCAAAATGGGTTTTTAAAGTGGGTTTTCCTAGGTACTCACAGTAGCACGGACCACTAGCAGCTCCGCGATTAGATAAGAATAGTGCGCAGACGATCCCGTAAGCACGTTAATAGATTCATTCATTCAGAGCAAAACACGCCAAGTTCAAGTTCAAGGCAGGGTATGTAGGCAAAGCCTATGCTGGCATTAAATGGTTCTGTCTTTTTACATTGTATTGGTTCGAATTCAGATGATCACACGCTTCTAGAAAGTTCGATAGACACCTGTTCCAATTTTTTTGCTTCTGGGTTTTTTTTTTTCGGTTTTGGGGAGCGGGGGGTTGTCTGTCCAACGGCGGTACGCATCGTGCCATTATTCACATTAATAGGCTGTCCTTGTTTTTCTTTTATTTTGCTTGTCATAAAAACCAAGTATTGGATGAGTGAAGGGATCCTACTGGAATGGCAATCCAGCCAGGGACACTCGGGTCGTTGCCGATGAGACGGACAATCAGTTGATGTGGGCATTTTCTCATGCTTGATCGACCGCGAAAACCCTAGTTCTCTCTCCATGAGGTGAGGCCATCATGGACAGACACCAGGAAATTAACAATCGTCAATCGCAGCAGGTGGGCCAGAATCAAAACCCGGGCAAGTTTTATCCCTCCAAATTCATCGGCCTGTCAAGGCAAGGACATGCAGCGCTTGGCACAGGTCCGGCCTCAACAGACAGGACTCGGGCAACAGCTGGTCTCCCAAGAACAAGAGGAGCTCACGCTTGCCTAAACTCACTTCTGATATTTTGCCACCAAAATAACAATAACGTGCCGCGCTCCCTTAGACTACTTGTAGATGTTCGCTAATGGAAAGAAGTAGAGGCCGAGGCGGAATAAATTAGATGGTGTTGTTTGGGTGGACATGAGTTCAAAGGGGCGGTTGCACGTTACTTTGGATTTAAATCGCCAAACTGTATCGACGCTGTTCTCGAATGCCATCGGTCACTTCCGAGCTGACTGTTGCAGCAAGGGAGTGCATGATTTCACAGAAATCCCGCTCGAAAGTTCGGACAACGATCGAATATGGGAGGATACACAAGGAAGGGGGAACGGCGTCCTAGCTCAGGTGCGTGTGCATCCCGGGAAAGATTCGTCGGGTTACTTGGCAACTTGGTTACTACTAACTAAACTATTACTCCTCCGATGAAAGATCAGGCTTGTGGTTGCTTAATCCGACAGAGAATTTTGTTTAAGGCGTTCTGTCGAAATTGGCAGGTGCGACGTACTGTACTTGTACTTACATATTACTGTACGGGAGTACTGACGGCGAGGACCTGATGCACTGAAGGGATTGGCCCCTCAAAATTAAGCCATCTATTTATTCTGTCTTCTTCTGTCGAGTTCATTCGACCATCTGTTTTAACAAGCTGATCGAGCTCTTTCGCCTTTCTCATGACATTCCTACTCCGCCTGTCCGCCATCCCCGAGATCGGGTCAAGATGGTTGGACAGGCCGATAGGTTTGTTTTCTTCCCTTTCATGGAGGCAGTGGAGGGAAGGGACGAGAAGCTGCCCAGCAGCCCCGGATAACGGATAGTGGATCTGATACGGTACAGAGCCGTTGTGGAGACTGACAGGGGAGACTGGCAGGGGCATGCAACCGGCTGCTGGGTGGCCTGGCCTGGCCATCGTAATAACTTTGAAACCAATGGCAGAGGACAACAAAATTATCTTTTTTGTTCTTTACACCCAGTAAAGAATGGAAATATGGTAAATACCACCCAGTACATAGAAAAAGGAAACTGTAAATTAGCGACAGAATTTCCATTTTCAGCCGTGCGCCGAGGATGTCGTGGCATGAGAAAATAGCAATTACTCGCTTCCATCATCCCTTCGATTTCAAGATCTACACCGGGGGCCCACTGTAAGCACAGCTCAGCTTCATGCAAAAGCAGTTTGAGCAGGTACGATGCTAAAAAAACCACCCGGAGACAGGTACCCACAAGAACCCGTAAGACTCGCCCTTAGAAGTATGGTACAGAGGGACGATGATACCGGAGTACGCCATAGAAGAGATGCACGTTGTCCAGGTTCGCGTATTCGTCTGTACTTTTCAAAGCTTTCCCAGTGGTTCCTTGTCATGAACGTCCATCGCTGAAAATGTCACCCTCCTTCTTGTTCCGAGCAATCTCACCCCACCTGCCACCTGTGTCTTCCTTTTGCACGAAGAGGCACAACTTTCAGATTCGGCAGGGACAGATGACGCCAGTTCATTCCGTTCCTTACAGACGATCGTACTCCTCCAACCAGATTCTCTTCTCTCTCTCTCGCCCTCCCCTCTTGCCGGCTCGTACGCGCACTCTATCCTCACCCCTCCAAATGTGCTGCTGAGTACAGCAAAGTCCCTTTGACACGAGAGGCCTTGCACCGGCCGCCTTGCGTCAGGGCACAGACGTACAAATTATACCATTCATCGTCCTCTACCAAAAATACAGAAACAGAGGGAAATTTTTATCACTATTATCGTGCCGCTTTCTCTTGCTCTAATGCACACCCACGGGCAGAAAAATAAGCAGGAAAACAAAGAAGAAAAAACCGGCCCGGCCCGGTGAGCTCTGCCTCGTCGCTTCAAATATAGTATTATTGTTTCTGGTAGAGTCCCCTCACCGTTAATCCATACCGTCCATGCCCAGCCCTTTCTTGGTCTTCACAACTGTTCAAGGGAAGCGTCCTACACCACAACCTTCATACTACACCCCCCTCCCCCAGCTCCCTTGCTCCTCACTCACCAGAGAATCTGGTCTCTGCCTCTCCTTGCTTCCGCCCTCTCGGCCCAATTTCATCCTGTCTCTCCCGTCACCCTTTCATTTCGTGTTCATCTTTACACCCTCTGGTTCCTTATCCAGATGCACGTCAAGATACCCTTATCATCAACCCCCGCCTCCATTTTGCCATTCTATTTTCCCCACCCTTTTTTGCTTTCTTGCTTTCTCGCCACGAGCTTGCTCATCCTTCCTATCGTTTATCTTGTCGCTGGTAGACTGACATAGTGTACTGGCTACTTTACACTCTTTTCTTCTTTGGCTCCATCGTTATCGTTCCCACTGCCTTACATCTTTAATCCTCCTCAATCGATTCCGTCCAAAACACCCTCGCTTCCTGCTCGAGGACTCTCACCAATCGTTTGCATTCTTTTCCATAACTTTTGTCTTCTTCGACTGGATATTCTTGGTATTCTTGAGGCAACAATCACTGTCACTGCCCTTCCGAACCTTATTCTTGGTCTGCGATTGATTCTTCGCCGCCAACCCCAGTGTATTCCGACCGACTTACCGACGATACCGCCTCCCCGCAGGTCCTTTATCCTCCACACAGTCATCCGATAATGTCAACATGTTAGCTACCATGAATCCACGAGGACTTTCCCTACTCTTCCTGAGTGGACTGGCCTTGGCAAAACCCTTTGCGAACACTGATTCACCGTTCTCCACATCATCTGTCGATATCGGCGCTCCAAGAGACGGGGTGACTTCCAAAGAGACTATCTATCGTCGTACTGTACGAAGAAGGCGAGGATCAGCATTTAAGCAGTGGAATCTGGAAATTGGTAAACGGAACTACAACCACTTGGCAGCTCGAGATAAGCAGGAACAAAAGGACTGTCCCGAGAATGTAGACTGTCTGAACTCCGACTTCGAGACCAGCTGTGATGGAGGAGGGTGTACCGGTATATCGTGAGTGTAGTACTTTTGTGAGGGAGTCCGAGGCTCGTATCAGGGCGTGCTAACAAATCACCAGTGCGAGGGACGAAGGAACAACAACAGTTTTCGTTACCACGACGAGCACTCGGACAGTTACAGCTCCGAATGGCACACCCACAGCAAACGTCGTCACATCGACAGCCCTACAAACGCTCACCTTTCTCGATTTATTTCAACGAATACAAACTGACTTTGTCACTGTGACATTTTCTCCCCTTGAGGCTCGAAATAAAGCCATTCGTCTCCCACGGACAGCAGTCCTCGCATCGCCGACGCCTCCTGCTCGCTCTGATGACTCCGAACAAGGCACAACGGCCTTTTTCAAACGACAAGAGATTCTCACAGTTACATCCACGAGAACAATTGAAGTCACGACAACTTTACTACAAGGCGTCGGTGATGTCTTCCCCGCAACAGTCCTACATACTCGATTTGTCTCTATTACACTCGCTCCGAGCGCCACCACAACAGTTACGCAAACGGTAACAGTGCAGCTACCGCGTCCTGACCTACCTGGCGGCGGGGTTCCCCCACAAACAGGTGTTGCCACAACACCATCCTTACCTTCTCTCCTCCCTTCTGGCACACTGATGGCTTCTCCCACGGATTTCCGTACAGATCTCCCCCCTGGTTCAACGGGCCCAGAAACTCCGCAACCGACAAGCATACTGCCTTCGGGCACCACTAACCCTGACGGTCTCCAATCAATGCAGCCGGCACCGTCGAGCACGCCATCAGATGGCCTTCCACCGTCGGCCTTCCCTGGCGCGTCCTTTACAACCGATGAGATTGCTGGGATTGCGGTCGGGTCCATTTTTGCCCTCTTCTTGCTCATTGTTGCTATTGTATTACTGAGACGCTGCATTCGCCGGCGTCAGGAAAGGGATCTCCAAACCCATCACCGCGAAATGACCGAGGCTGCGTCAAAACGATCGTCACGACCTCCCGTAGTTCCGACAATGACGAGTGCCCTCGCTCCTCCAGTCCCGCCACCTCCTGCTGCAGGACTTGGAGGAAACAGTGACACGGACAGCGGCCCTGTTGGCGACGGAGAGGTACGCATTGTTATCCGTCCGGCACCCAGGAAACGGAATGACCCGCCCGGACTACCGACCATTCTCCCCATGTCTGGTGGTTCAGGGGAAGGTTACCGCAGTCAATGGCCCCGGCCGCCTGGATACAGCGGCAAAACTTATAGCTTCTTCATCGAGGAGAGCGGAGATACAACACCCCGCAACAGACAGCGGTGGAGTGCTGCCAGCGACTACGGGGCTGGAGGCGACCTTTCGGGACGGCAGTCATCGCAAGCATACCCGGGTATCGGCTCAGGATTGACAACAGGCACACATTCAGGCATGACCACGGGGGCAACCAACACACGGCCTAATACGCAGTACAACCACAATAATACAACCAACTACAGTTACGACGAAAGGTCAGCTCCACTACGAAGCAATCCGACGGGGGGCAATGGCAGCAGGCCAGGAGCCGGGGGAACAGACTTCCTCAACGTCGGACGAGCGTTTTCTCCTTGGAGCGCCGTCTAGGTATTGCAGCTGCCAAGGACGACGTCTTTTTCTTCTCCATCTTCTTTCCTTTGTTCCCCTTCACCCTTGTACGCTTTACTTTTGAGCGCGGAACCGAGTCCATTGGACGGCTCTTTGCGAGCATTATTTGAACATTTACGACCTTTTAGCCCCGAGCCAGACTCGGGAGACGACATAGACTTCGGGCGATAGACGGATCGGATCGGCGTTTACGTGCGGATGCCATGTCATTGTGTGCATGTTAACATTTGCGGCCTTTTGCTTTTTTTTTCGTTGCCGTTCGATTTCTTTTGTTTGTGAAGTATACAGAAAGCCCGAGATGGCACGCCGATAGCAACTTGAAACGATACCAATGTCTAATTGACAATTATTTAAATTATTTTGGCTCGTTTTCCGATGGGTACTGAATACGTACGGCGTTGCAGGTGGTATCAATTTTAAAGACACGAAAGCAAAACAATGAGACTCATGAAGGGGAAATGGAAGTGTGCTCGCCTTTATGTTATTCCCAAGGTACAAAAGGAAAATTATGCAGAAAATAAAAAAGAGATCATGACATGCTAGACAAGAACTGCGAGGCCGGCGAAGATGCCGACCAGACCTGGTAGGAGCCTCGACCCGCTCGCCTGTTGGTCTGCGCCCTCACCGCCGTTAGTCGAACTGGGCGATGCAGAAGGGCTCACACTCTCGGACGCGGACGCGGACGCGGACGGGGAAGGTGACGTTGCACTGGTGGTGGTGGTGCTCGGGCTGCTGGGACTGGAACTCGCCGAGTCATCTGGGTTGGAAGACGGCGGGTGTGAGGAAGGCGTAATGGTGGAGGAGGGGGGCAGCTCGTCTGATGGTGGGGAGAAGATGGGTGGTGTTGTGACGGTTGCTGAGGGATCGGAGTCGGATGGAAATTCACCTTTTGCAGCGTCGCAGACACGTTGTTTTAACTGTTCCGATGCTGTTTCTTTTTGTTAAAAATTTTTTTTCTCTTTCGGTTCTCTTTCGGGTGGATTTGAATCTCTGCTGTGATTGAGAGGAAGGGGAAAGGGGGGAACATACTGATGCCTGGCGGGTCGAATGCGCATCCTTCAATTTGACACGACGACCACTGCGGTGCGAAACGTGAGTCAAAGTTGGCGCAGTGACAGGTGTAGTCTTGTTCGGCACAGTCGATTAGTTTTGCTGTCATTGTGTAGCAGCGGGCTTGGCAGGTGTTTAGGTTGAGGATTGCTGTTGTTTGGCCTGTTAGGGCCAGGAGGAGTAATAATCTTTGCATTTTGAGGTGTTTGGATTGGGGGTTTCAAGAAGGAGGGTTCGAGGGAGAGGATGAGATACAAGAGTGTTTTTTATTTAGGAGTTGGGCTTGAGGCTTGGGAGAAATGTGGTTAGAGGTTTTGCCACTGTGAATCTTGACCTGCCGCTTTTGGTGGCTGGGGATCTTTTGGGGACAACGCAACACTAATATCATGCAATTGGATGGCCGGCCAAGGATTCTGACTAAGCTCGTGGATGCGGGGGTGAACTGAGTTGCCTCGTTTGGATGGACTTTTGGCATTATGATGGGGATTTTGGATGACGTGTGCTTTTCCCTTGAAGGAGTTCGCGGAGTTTGGCATGTAGTTGTTCTTTGAGGGCAGAGGGTTGAAATGGTGATGGTTGGAGGTGCGTTGATAGGATGCGATCTGTCAGTTCACTAGTTGAGTGATCGCGTTCATAAAATATACTCTGTGAATGCTTATGGGCGCATTGGCAGGTCCAGTCCCGAGCTCCTCAGAAGACAATCACTTTACTTGGAACAAGACACAGTACATGAATGCCATCGACTCCCACCACTGGTTCTTTGATGAACCCAAATATCAAAGTAGCCAAATATGTCAATTAATTTCATGCTAATTTCATGTGCTCCCCTCCTCCATCTCTCTCTCTAGACCCTGTCTCTGTCCCCTTTTCTTGTCCCCCAATCCAAGACAACGGGAAATGTGGCTCTGAACCCGGCAACAATGGCGTCGGCACTTGGCCGCGGAATATTAATTTGAGGGGCCGACGCATGCGGGCCGATTATGGGGGGTTCCATTGCTGTCGCGACATCTCCCGCCGAGTAATCTATGGGCGGAGAGAAGAAGCTGGGGTAAAGGAACGTCGAATCTTTTTCCACCAGTACTCTCATCTAGAATTACTCCGTACGTTAGATAGAAGAGGAGAAAAAAATGCCGGGGTTACTGCGCGATTGATTAAACCTGGGTTCACTGTCACTCTGCCAGGTCATGTTTCCACCTGGTGGTTGGTCAAGGGTTGGGGTTTTGCCAGTGCAATTAATTTATGGCGGAACACAATCCCGGACAATGGACCGCCGGAAATACATTGCATTACAGAGATCAATCTCGGTATTCCTGGTCGGGTCGGGATAATTTCTTCAGTATACTTTATAAAGAGGAGAATCTTCCCTCGTTCAGCCGTTAATTTACTCCTCGTCAGCCCGACTTTAAGATCAAAGCCCGAGACTTCGAAATGCACTTCTCGAGTCTCCTCCTCCTCAACATGTTTGCCTGCGTGGCATCAGCCGCCCTAAACTGGCAACTCCAACGCAACTCCAACCCCACGCAAGACGAATCCGAAGCCTACGCTCGCATCACGACGGCGATGGACCTTGCTGTCAACCGCTACAATTCCCTCGCTCCCCGCGCGTCAAAGTCCATTACAGTACAATACGTACACTCCGTCGAGACAGCCGACGGAAACATTAACGGGAACATTCGCTTTGGGTCGAATCGGTCTTACATGACGGAACGTACTGCCCTCCACGAAATTGCACATACCCTTGGTGTTGGATTGTCTAGAACTTTTGATTCACGGTGTGCGTCGGGGGATTGGCCTACTACGCTGCCGCTTTTAAGGTCTTGGGATGGGCAGGGAGCGAAGATTAATTGTGGTGGGGGGCACTTTTGGCCGTATGGATTGAATTATGAGGATGAGATGAGTGGTGTGAATGCAGAGAGGCATTGCTTGTTGGTTAATGCTATGATTGCTGATGGGCTTGGGCAGTGAAGAGGGACTGAGGGGGAAGAGGACTCATAATGTAACTCTGCCTGCGAAGGGAGTGGTTGATTCCTCTTTTCACTCTGAATAGCTCGGTGGAATGAACTTGGCGCAATTGTTGCGTGGTGGACTGCTGGTTCCGTCTCACTGACTTGCGGCAACAACTTGGTCTAAAAGTCGGAGGGGAAGGAACCAGGGATTTTGATTGTGGTGCGGTGTCTGAACCAGTTAAGACACAGAATTTCAAATGAGTTTGTACAGGCTAGGTTTTTCACCGTGAGAACGAGGGGTTGAGATTGGGAAGCTTGGGGAGGGACGGCGCTGGAACCTCCACCCCAGATTCCTTCCGTACCCGCAACAAGAGCGGCCGGAAGAGGGACATCTTTGACACACTGGGAATTGCTCTTCGCATTCAACATTGCGGGCTCTAGGTGATATGATAGACGTTTAGTCGTCATCGCGAGGAAGGAGAGACGAAAGTTGAAATAGAGGGATGGTGAGAACTGTTGAGGAGGCCAAGTAAAGAGAAGGAGATTACATAGGGCAATTTCCAGTGCCAGCTACGCAACCTTTGCCCCAGACAGGAATGCAGGGCGATTGGTAAGATTGGCAACGTCCCTAACTGTCGTAAAGTTTTGCTGGGACGGTCATGAATCTCAAAAAAACTCATCATACCCTTTGCCACTTAACAAGAAGAGCATTTGATCTTAACTTTGGCTGGACAACATGTTATGGGGTCCCGTGGGGCCCTGTATTTCAGTTAGTAAGGCGCTGTATGATAGTGCTGGCAAGCTACGGCCCGTTGTAAGACGCTATATCACAACGCTGTTGGGCGCTCTATGAAGTAGTTTCAAAAAGGGGAACAACTTCACGGATAATCTTCTTCTCTGGTCTGAAGGGACAATCTTCTTCTCTTTTTATTTATCACTGGCCTACGGCGAACTTTTGCGCTGATTGATCGACATCACTCTAATCGCCACACATCACCAACCGCTGGACGCGAATCACAAAAATCACTATCCTCGGCCGGGTTCTGACTTTGCACTTGAAACCCCTGGTCTGATCTCCCCTGACCATTCCCCTTGCTTGCTGGGTTACTCTGCATTGTTTCCCCTTGACTTCCCCTTTAACCACTCACGATGTCTATCCAATTGACCTTTTCGTCGGAGGATAGAACTACGGTTGATGAATATATCAATCATCTGGAAGTGCAAGTTGGCATCGCGAGACTGGGCGATGATCTTGCGGAGAAAGCCCGCTTGGACTTCTTTCGATCGGGTCTGAGAGGCCCAGCACGTTCTTGGTACTATTCTCAGAGTGCTGACACACGATCCTCCTGGACGGAATTGGTTGCTGCCTTCAAATCATATTTCGCTCGGACCAATGCTGTCGTTAAACCTGCGATGGTGCAAAGTGTCGGGAACTTCTCCCGCAAAAGCGGTGAGCCCCTGAAGGAGTATGTCAAACGGGCTGTCAAGATCGACATGACTTGCCCGGATGTATTGAAATCATCGTTGGCCAATAACTTTTACTCGAAGCTTACTCCTGAGGACCCCTCTAAGGATCCTGATGCCCTTATGCTGCGAAGAATGCTGGCGATGCAGCTAACCAGCCAAGGGAAAATGACAGCTGGAATCCTCCGTGAAACTACCACTCTCCAGGACATTCTGGACGCGCTCTACATACTGGAGCCGAGCTGCTGCGCTGAGGAAGAGCAGGCTCAGGGAGATGGAATGCCAAACCTCGTCTCTACTCCTGTGACACAGATGAACGACTCCCTCACGAAGTTGGCGGAAAGCTTCTCAGCATTGAATTTGGGGTATGTGAACTTCATGAAAAGCCAAATCCCGCCACACGCTCCGGCCGCTGGCCAAGGCCAAGATGGTCATTCCATGCACCCTGATAATCCGGAGGCACCCGGAGATTATCGGAAGGGCCCTGGAGTTCAGCAAGGGCTGAACCCTGGTCAGGACAGGCAAGGTCCTGGGGGCTCGGGAGGAAATCCCCGGGGAGGAAACACAAATACTTGGAGGCCGAATAATCAAGTGAGGCCAGGGGGCTACTCCAAGCAACCCTTTGTATGTTTCAACTGTGAACAACCTGGCCATGGCGTCACTGAATGTTCGCGATTGAAGGATGCTGCCCGCATTGGCGAGAACGCCGCGAAGTACCGAGCTGCTAACCCGCTCAACTCCTCAAATACCAACAAAGACAACTCCACCAACTCCAACTACACTGTGCCTGGGCAGCCTTCGGAGCAGCCTTCGTCGCAACCCGGCTCCTCAACGAATACTATCAGCTTGGTTACTCCCGACAACCCAAAATATACCAAGCTTATGTCTAAACTCCAGTGTTATGTTGAGGATGTTGATGGGGACTGGGAATGTGAGGAGGAGATCTCTGCTGAGGAGGAGAACTCCGCCCCTGAACGTGTTGTGGAAACCGAGGAGGAGAGAGAACATCAGAAGGACTTGTCGGTAGCCTTGGTTCACGCAGTATCTTCGAAACCAAAGGGTATTGTGAAAAATGCTAAACCTACAGCTGCGAGGACAATTGGCAAAGCGGATAACCCGGTCCGTTTCTCTCTGGTGGAAGATAAGGAGGAGCCTCGGGCTCAGGAATATGACCCAGAGAATATTGTCGAAATGGACGTCGATGATGATATTAGCCGCGAGGAGGCAATTGAAAAGCTGAAGAATCGACTGCCAAAACCCGCTTCTACTCCGACCGCTGGTGAAGCTGCTGGAGCGGGAAGACAGAAGAATACATCGAAGGGTGGTCCGCCCGGGCAGCTCAACCCTATTCGCGCCTCTCTCCGAGGGGACGTTCTTCCCTTTGATTTCTTGGGATCCATTGCAAACATCCCTATCGAAATGACGCTGTTCCAGTTTTTACAATATTCGCCCAAGGCTCGAGCAGAACTTGGCTATACCATGCAAGCCATACCAAAGCAGGGCCAGGTGGCCTCAACAAACCTGGTCACTGCTGATTCCCGGAAGCTTAAACTTGGCGGTGCGATCACCGCTGATGGCAGTGTCAAGATCGGATCCCGAAAGATCGAATTTGGTGCGGTGATTGATTCCCACGGAGACCCTGCTAAGCTTCTTGAAGTTTACCGCGATGTTGCAAAGCAGTCAACCGATGTCAAAGGCACCCTGGGATATATCACAATATCCCTGAACGGCCGAATGGTTGACAAGTGTTTGGTTGATGGAGGATCAACTACGGATGGCACTACTCTTGAGTTCGCCCGGAAGATGAATCTGGAGATCAAGGATTTACCGTCTCCTGTCCTCGTTACCCTGGCGGATGGACGCCCGGTCATGTTCCGACAAGTGGCGATCGCGTATATTGTTGTCGCAGATATACTCTCACCATGCTGCCTTTACATCATGGGACTGCGAAGCGCGGAGTATGATATACTCTTGGGTCGCAGTTGGTTGAGACGCATGGGCGCAGTTGAGGATCATGGTTCTGAAGCCATAACCTTTCGGGGAGTCAACGGTTGGGAAGCCTCAGTTCCAGTTAAAGAGTTCCCTTCGAAGGTTGTTGAGGAACAACCCCGAGTTATTGAGGAAGGGGAAGAGTTATCATTGAAAGAGTTGGAGTTGTCGTTGGAAGAGTTATTCCAACAAGAGGAGTTGGAAGCTGAGGGTATTGTTGACTACCTGGTGAAGGATAGCAGTGAACAGATTACCCAGGAAGACCAGGAAGACGCTATAACTCCTTTGGCGGACAAGAATCAGGAGGAGGGAAAAGACTTGGCGGGCAATTGAGGGGTTGCCAGTTGTCCGCTGAACGCCAAGTCTCTCCCCCTAAACCTCGCCCACCAGGAAAAATTCAATCACTGGAAAAAATTCAATCACCAAGGGAAATCCAGCCTGGGAAAAGGCTTTTTGGACCTGATTTACACGACATGGATTCATTGGGTCAGGCTGAACTGAAAAGTCTGGAAAGAGATCAGGTGCACATGCTGGCCACTGGAAAAAGGTCGGAAAAATCCTCACCGCCTTTTTCACCGCCTTCGCCTGTGAACACAATTCCCCAGGCAGAATGCACCCCCTCTGGAATTTTGGTGCGAAAACCAAAAAGGCTACCCCCTTTGCCCAGCTGAAATCCTTGGTAAAACGAAAAATCACTGATGCCCCAACCACCACAATTGAAACATGGTTCACCAGCTCTGGGATTTTGGTCGGTCCAATCGCCCAAAACAACCCAAAATTATTTTTTCAACTGAAGGCTCTTTTATATACTTATCGAGATTGTTTCGCGACAAGTCTGAAGGACATTGCCCCAACAGACTTAATTACCCATTATATTCCTACTTCAGTTGATTGCCAGCCCTACCGGGTCCCCCAGATACGATGGTGCAAACGGGATCGGATACTTGCTTCATTATTTTTTCCAGACATGGAGGACGCAGGGATCATCTACGAAACGGACTCTTCTTGGGCTGCTCGAACTTCATTCCCCTTAAAACCCGGTGTCCCCAAGGTTCCCCCGAGGCAACTGGGAAAAGATTGGATTAATCCTAAGGATCACCGAGTTGTTCATGATTACCGCCTCGTCAATTCACTGACGGATGATTCGAATTACCCAACACATAATATCGCAGAGAACCTGCAACGCATCCAGGATGGACAAAGGAGGGTGTTTTCAAAGACTGATGCGAGTAATGGATACTGGGCAATCCCTATTGCTCCCGAAGACCAACACAAGACTGCTTTTCTGATCCCTGGAAAACTGTATGCCTACTCGAGGCTTGCCCAGGGATTGAAAGGGGCTGTCCAGACGTACGCTAGATTTGGTGATATCGCCTTTGGGAGGCTTAACTACACGGGCAAAGATGGGCTGAAATCCGACGAGCCTAATCTCTTCACCAATCCTGGACCAGGAACTTCATTCTTTATCTACGTGGATGATTAGGAATTTCATCTGATAACGAGTGGCAGCACCTACAATTCCTTACAGACCATTATTTCCCAAGGATCCTTTGGGCAGGGATTAAATTAAGCGGACGAAAGGTTTCTCTGTTTATGGAGTCCCTGGAGAGTATTGGCTTTGAACTCTCAGCAGGTCAACTTGCTCCAAGAACTAACCATCGGAAGACATTCGAGGATTTTACAAAGCATTTCCTCCTCAAGCCTCCATCGACATGGGAGGACATCGAACCAGTGGTCTTCTTAACCCCTTTTCTGAGCAAATACATACCAGGACGAGCTGACTTAGTCCAAACAATGAAGTCTGCTTTCTACCAGAGAATCCCCAAGCTTACTCCAACCGGAAGGGTTTCCAAGACAACCGAGATAAAGAAAAGGGAACACCCGCTGTGGACTGGAGAATGCCAAGGGGCCCTTCAGAGGATGTGTGACGCCGTCCGAGAACAGACCCTGGCGTCCCCGGATGTCGGAGAGGCATTCCATATTGCAGCGGACGCTTCAGGCACAGGCCTTGGCGCAGTTTTGCTCCAGCTCCCCGGTGGAAGCAATGGCGAAGATCAAACCCTCATCACGAACGATAACCTGGCAGATTGCAAAGTTCTTCTTTGGATGAGCTGGGGCTTATCTGATGCTGAATCAAGATACACAAATGGGGAACGTGAGGTCTATGCTGTGGTCAGAGCCTTACAAGAATGCATGATAGCGCTATGAGCCCCTGAAGTATTGGAGGCATGCTCTAGCAACTACAAGTAGGCACTGTGGCAGCTACTACAGCAACCCAATGCCCCCGTAATTTCCGTAATACGATAAGTACCATATCAGTACCATATCGCAACTTTTGAGACAACCCAACCTTCAAATCGTTATTTAAGTTTGTGCATCTTACAAAGAGAGGCCATAGTGAGTTTTAGAGACTTGAATCTGATGTCTCAAGGGTCATCTGACCGAGAAAATAATATAATATATACTTGTAAAATACAACACACATTTTGGGTGGGGACCACCTTGTGCCGCTCTTTCAAAAGTTGAGGCAGACAAACATTGAATCTCAACATTGACACTGAAATCCACTTGGATTTTACGTTTACAACCAAACCCTAACCCTCCATCAACCTCTTTCTAGGTGGCTAGTGGATTTACTGCGAAGCAGCCACTGTTCTAGTGGATTTACTGTGAAGCAGTCACTGTATTTACTAGTTGATTTACAGTAAAGCATCCACTGTTCTAGTGAACTGTGAAGCAGCCACTGTAATTACCAGTGGATTTACTGCGAAGCATCCACTGTTCCAGTGGATTTATGTACTGCGAAGCATCCAAAGGGCTGTTAGATGGCTGGCTATTTGATGGCTTATATGTGACTATTAGATGCCTTCCAGCGATCGGGTCTCAGATCTCGTTATAATCTGCTTCTGATGACGCCGTAAGCAGGCTTACCATAAGCATACTATCAATGTCGGCGTTATCATAGAGTTTTTCACACATTTGTTGCTTACCACGCCGAATGGACCTGGCAAAGGCGTATAGATCGTATAGCGTGCCAACTCCAAGGCCTCTCCTATCGGGGCCAACCTCGTTCTGTAGGTAATGGCCGAATGCTAGCCGCCTGTTACTGCCCTCGCATAAAGAGTTCAGCTTGTTCATTATGAAAATAAATTGCAATAAACTCATTACCAGTATCCTCGAAGAACTGGATGTAATAGGCGCCTATTAGCCGACTATTAGTTTCATATCACTTAGGCCTTTTTCCCGCGCTGGCCATTGAGCTTCAATGGAAAGCTCTCGAAAGGGTGGTTTGCGCGGCACCTAGAGCATTTTTGCAGCCCTGTCCCGTCGCTTGTGATGGAAGTGCTGGGGGTAGCTATTCGGTTAGTGCCGTTAGTAAACATACAAGAACAGGATGTGGAAAATAAAGACATACATTCAGACATCGTTGAAAAAGGCAGTAAATAGCCGCCGGAGAAATAATCTGTAGCATAAACTAAAAAACAATAGTCAGATAAAAAGCAGAAGGAAGTCAACTTAAAGATGATTCTCGTACAACAAATAGAAGACAGTTAAAGGGCAGCTAACAGAGAAACTCGAGGAAGCTTGGAAACGTGGAAGCATGGGGAGAGCGACGCGCAGGCAAACGCGCAGGGTCGATTATGTAGTAGTTTAAAATACGAAATGAAAGGAAAAAGTGGAGAATGATAGTAACTACTCCGTAGTCTAAGTTGGGAAAGGGTGAAGTGCTCCAAATCCTACGTAATCGGAAGAGTGGAACCCCGCCATAAGTGATGAGGCGTCGATGACACGCCATACATAATACCAAGTGGCTGAGTGGCGGGAGAAATCTACTCCGTATGGCAGTGCATTTCATCACTCTACTCCGTACTCCGTACATAATCAACCATTTCCAAAAATTATTACCCCCTATTTTGAAAGAGTAAAACAACAATCAGCAACACACCTCCTCTGTTGATTTGTGCCGAGCCACCGACTCCAAACCAGTCATCGAAATGTCATCATCCACCATGACCAACGCGAAACAGGGCGAGAATGAATCGAAGCCCGACGAGATTCAATTAACCCAGCCGACGCCCCATCAAGACATGGGTAAGCCCACTATACCGTTCTGACAGCGGCTTCCGTGCTTTTAACGAACAGTCAGCTTACCGTTTCATCTATAGATACCAGCGTCGTCCCGCCTGATTCCCACGGTGCCAGACTTCGAGGCGGTGGCATCAACGAGACCTGTCCTGGACGATTCTGCTTCATTATCCCGTGTCCTATTCCTTGCAACTTTTGCATCTTCCCCTGTCCGTTCTAGTATGGATCTTGATGTCGGTTTCCTTTTTCGGGACGGGTCCAGAACAGGGTTTGAGAGAAAATCTGTTCGTTCTGCGGGTGATAGGTCCTTCATCCAACGAGGAAACTACGTTCATCTTCAAGAGTTATCTCTTTCAAGTGATTACTATATATTTGGTTCAATCCTCTTCTATATTAATTCATTATAATCTTGACGAATCGCGGCGATGTCAGAGTGGCAGAGTGTCTGTTCAAATACATTTGATTCTTGCCAACATAGCATTCTCACTGCCCCGTTCTGAAGGATCGTAGACTCGTCAGCAAAGAAAGGGTCTTTACAGAGGGTAAGCGCTAACTGTCAGCAAAGAAAGGGGCTACCGAAGTTAAGCCGTATCATCATGGCTGCATTCTCGATCAGGTTCATCAAACCAGCACATAAGCGACATGCGGACGGGCGCCTGTGGAGATCGGATATCAACATTGACGTTTCTACCATGTTCAAAACGTCTTTGGTCAATCTTTCACCAAATGGAAGGCGTGAAATGAAGTCATTGTGCCAAATGGAAATGCATGGCAACACCTCAGCGCCATCGTGGAAACAACCGCCCTCTAACCGCCAGCCTGAGGATGATCGAGGCGATCAATGGCCTTGGCGCGTTCCTCTGGGTACTCCTCTCGCAAGGGGGTGCCACCAGCGTTCCAGGCTGTGAAGTCGCTGATGAGAACACCTGTGGAGAAAATATCGCTCCTTGTTGACACCCCCTTGGCGGTTGATACCAGAGGGCCGGCAAGACTCTGACGCACCTTGAAGTGGAAAGAAAGTCAGAAAGAAAAGAAGAACCAGTGCTCGGAACTAGCAAATGTCAAGAAAAAAAAAACAGAACATAGAAGGAAGGAAACGGCTCGTCGTATATCTCACTCCCATGATTTTCAATAGCTATTACTGAGTTGGTACTTTCAGAGGCGAGTCTTCTCTCCACTGTCAAGGTCGTATTCAACATACTCGAGGATGATTTGTATGTGCCTTTTTGTTGCAAAGAGCCATAGAACTTTAGAATGTTGGGCGATGGAGGGGGAATGGGCCGGAGGTTATGGTGGCTTCTCGGGCGCACGTATGAATTGACAAGTTGTACAAGGCGATTTCGTTGTAGCAATGGAGCTTAGTTTAGCTCGTATCACTGCCTTGGTTATCTGGTCTGCTCCCTCCGCAACCAGTATAAGCTCTCTGATTGAAGCCACTCTTATGCGCCTGACGGAAGGTTCCTCTTCTATTCTAACAGCTTTCCAGCACAACAACGATGGGGATCGTCGCAGTAGCAGTTTGTATCGGCCAAGGCACCAATTTCTAATAATTTCTCCAAAAAAATGCCTTCTAACCTTGCCTTACAGCAAGCTGATTCACCCATCCCTGGCTCTGAAATTGTGGCAATTGATTAGACTAACGTGGACAATATTGCGGCATCTCTCGACTCTCAAGCTATCGATACTGTTATCTCCGCACCACGAGGTCATGATGGTGTCGAGGCACAGTTCAACCTCATCGCAGGAGCGGGCAAGGCCTCAAGCACCAAAAGGTTCATTCCAAGCGAATATGCCGCGTATACGCCTTCTGAGTAAGACTGTCTTGTATTCGCCATCGTTTCCGAGATCGGTTATGGCCATAATCAGCTTGGTAGTGCTCCAAAGAACGAGAATTCACAGCTGAGATTCTAGACTGGGTAGAGGCACTAGCGGAATGGAACTTGCAGTACATATGCGTTACCATTGGCTCATTCATGAATTACTTTGGCATTCCTGATATCCCCTCTCACCTCTGTTCTTTTACCTGGGCGATCGATGGTTAAAGGAAAAAAAAGGGGGGGGACGGGATCCCGTATATTACTGAACCTATGGACGTATGTGACAGTCCAATTGTTAAGAAACCTGATAAGGGAGAGTAGCCATTATTGGTTGGAGTAAAACATAGTCGGGTTTACGCATCTGTTCATATTTTATACTGTCTTTCAATCGGTGACGCTCTGGAACTAATAAATTTGAATCGTCACCGATGTAAATCCTACGATTCATGTATCCATGTACAACATGAAGATTGAATATATAATGCATCCGGAACCTCTGCTAATCATGTCCAAAAGGGCTCTGAATTTTGCAGTCACGGCTTGCCTGAGCCCTTCTCTAAGGGACTGGGAATTACAGCTTAGCAAAGCGTGGGGAATCCTTCGATCCCAGATACTGAAATGAAGTTGCGACAAGTACGGAGTAAAAAGGCCCAAAAAGTAGCGCGTTAGTGACTAATGTGCTCCCATTGTCACATGGCCCAAAGCATCAGGCATCAGGCTCCCGAGGGGCCACGAACGATTCCTCAAATGTCTCTCTCTCTTTCTTTTCTTCTCTTCATGTTCGATATTTCCTCTCTTCATAGTAATGCGACCGTTGTTGCACCTCTTTGCCCCCCGACTTCTACGACGCCTTGTTTCTCGTGCAGATTTATCTCGACCTATAATGTCAGCTCCGCGCATCTTAGGTCCTTGTGAAACGCTGGATATCAACCTGTACAAAGTAGAGGTTCCGGCCGAAGACCTGACACAATACGTTCATGGCGGTTACCATCCTATCCGTCTACATGATCGTTTGAAGAATGGACGGTATGAGATTATAAATAAGCTAGGTTTCGGGTCCTTTTCGACTGTTTGGCTGGCATATGACAACGAGTAAGAACAGATAAGCCTCCGTGTACATTGGGTTCTCCCAGTGCGAAATCACCCCGTGCATTTTTATCGAATCTCTGCCTCACTCTTTGCTGACCTGTGTGAAAAAAAATTGTAGAACGAAACGCCACATCTCCATCAAGATCCTCGTTGCGAAGTCTACCGTTTCCGACACTCACGAGCGTGATATTCTTCACCACGTCTGGCACAATCAAACAAATTCACACCACCCTTGTCATGAGAATATTTTGCAGCTTATCGATAGCTTTTTCCACGAGGGCCCTAATGGCAGACATCTCTGTGTGGTAGTCGACTTACTGGGCCCTAGGCTGTCTTTGGTGGCCGAGGAGTCGGAAAACAATCGTCTCGGCGCCAGTCTTGCCCGCAGAGTATCGGTGCAGGTTGTTAATGCTGTCGCCTATCTCCATAGTTGTGGCGTAGCGCATGCAGGTGTGGATTTTCTTCTCTATTTCTCATCGCAGTTTTGGACCGTAGTAACAAAATCGCAGATATCCACCCTGGAAATATTCTCTTCGAGCTTCCGCTTGAGGCAAAAGAGCACCTTGTGAAATCATCTGACTCTCCTAGTGTGGGATAAGTCTCCAAGAAAGATGGGTCTCCCCTGGAAAAGAGCATCCCGGAGTATCTTGTAGAACCTTTAGAGTTCAACACCAGCATTTTCGACTTCCAGCACAGCAAAGTCAAGCTCGTTGACTTTGGTTCTGGCATGTCATTCCCTCCACACTCTTTGTTGTGCGATGTGTATATTACCTCGCTAACAAACAACGTTGGTTAAGCCTTTTTCCTCTCCGATCCTCCCAAGTCGATAAACACCCCCGTTGCCTACAGCCCGCCAGAACTGGTCCTGAGACATCCCCTCACAGAGGCGGTTGATGTATGGAATCTTGGATGTACAGTAAGTCATTTTGATTTTCTTCTTTCCACCTCTATCCATATGCTCACATGGGACAACAGCTCTTCGAAGTTACTCTTGGGCGGCCCCTCTTTGAGTCTGTATCCGATAACAGGGAACTCGTACCCCAGTTCGAAAAGGTCATCGGCGGAACTAGGTCGCAAGGTTTGAATATACATATCTACATAGTCTCCGCCAAACCACATGCTTATCTGGTAGGCGCATACGGCGGCAGGGCTACCAGAAAAGTGAAGACCATGGTTACATCTGGACGTTCGATTGAACAAAGAATTGCCTTACACCGTCTGATGAATCCATGAAATAAGGCATAGAGATAGACCATAAATTTGACTAAATCATGGATGCATCCTTTTGCTTGCACCTTGCACCTTGCACCTTGCCATTATTTCTTTTTCTTCCTTGCTCGGTTACCAACCACAGGAAATGCGAAAGCTTCAACCTACACCAACAGCATGATTTCAGAGTCCTGAGAGTTAATGCCTTTATCCACACAAATTCCGTATCGTAGTATCCCAGAATTTTTCTCTCGTAGCCAGATTAATGTCATGTAACATGTCGAATTAACCTCATTGATCAGCTAACACTAGTGTGGGTTCTTAGCTTCTAGAATGTCTTGTCATGAGAAATAAGAGTGCATACTTTCCACTAGTTGGGGTTACGGACCCTCCACGCAGGAAGCTAAATGCATTTTAATGCACTTTGCAACTCGGCGCATCTCACGACGCTCCTACACAACGGCTCGGGCATATTTCTGCGGGAAGTTTCAGGAGACAAAAATAAAGCCATATTGACAGGGAATACCTACGGTGGCGCAAGCATAAACAATCATTTGGTTGGCCGTGGGAGAAGATGGGGCGCCGTCTTTCATGGCGAGCATTGCCAACCTCGATAATTAGAGCTTCAAATGGCCCGATCGAGATGCCGCACGAATTTAATCGAGCCAGGTCCCTGGTAAATATCGGTTGAAATGATCATTACCCCGGGTTCTTACACTGGCAGTCGCAATCCTTTTCATAGGGAACACTACCCTTGCCGCATCGAGAAGGTGAATTGCCATCCCGCACCTCGTATCCCGTCCAATCAGTTAGACCGAGTGGGCCGAGAGACTGGACGAAGTCGCCAGATTGATACAACTGGATTGATTGGACTCGTTGAGGCTGTGTTGTAACAAACAAGCTATCGAATTGATTCCCACACCAAAGGTGCAAAAGGAAAAGACATGTCGCGCGACCAGCATTGGCAATGTTCATGGACGAACGTGGCGAGAATTCATCGCAAGTTGTCCCTGTTGAAGACGCGCGCATTGTTTTCCTTCTTTGAATGCCGTGTCTAACTTCATGACATTGAAGAGGAGACGTGTATTCATTCTTGCATCACACTGCTTGTCTCCAGCATGTCTCTGCCGCTCGCTTGGGCTTGGCTGGCCAGCCACTGTCCCTGTCCCTGTTAAACGACGCCCTACCCCGTAGCATTTACGGAGTATTAGTAGTAGTTTATTGCCCAACTAATCCCCTTTAGGCACAAAATATTCCCATAGTTTCAAGACAACAACCACTAACAAACTAGTTTAATACAGGCCATCTCTCCTCTCAGCGACTTAACGTCGCATCTTTATCCCTACTGGGTTAGACTGGATTTCCTAGTGGGAGGCAAGGAAAGGGGGGGGGGATCATGCAACATCAACGCAGTTCGCTCGGAACACAAACCAACTCAAAGCATCTGCCGGTCCAAACCAAACTGAGCGAAACCCCTGTCAGCTTCTCCTATTAATTTATGATGTCTTATCCCAGTCAGCCCAGTGTCCTGCTCCACTCTGCGGTTCCTTTGCGTTGGCCGATGCCTTCAACGGAACTTCCCCATGTCTCATCATCTTCCTATGCTTCCTCAGCCCCATGCTCCTATCTTCCTCCTCCCCCTTCACCGCGTGCTCTATCCATTCAGCCTGGACACGCGCTGTATTATCATCTTTTCTCTTTCTTTCACTCTTTCATCCTTCATCCATTTTCTTTCCTTTCCCTTTCCTTCTTTCCCCACCTCTCTTTGTGTTGATTTCGCCCTTCCACTTCCACTCGTTTGGTTTCCCGTTTGTGGCTTTTACCCCTCAATACATTTAGCCATGGCTATTAACAGAAATGTTGCCTTCCTTGGCGTCAGCATCACCTTGGCCATCTTTCTTCTTGCCACATTCTATCGAGACGACATGATTCCGAGCGGTGTAAGCAACATCTACTCTGGAGCTGTCAAGGCTGTTTATGATCCCAACAAGCCTCGGTACATTTTTGTCGATTTGGGCGCAAACCGAGCCGACTCGCTCGAGGCCTTTTACCAACATGAGGGTGCCAAGTTCCATTACGATTTCCCCGCTCCTACCTGGGCGCAGCACCAGGATGCCGGTAAGCAAGCCAGACTCGATCGTGTGTGTTATTGCGCCCCTGAAAACCAGGGTGCATGTTAGCCAGCCCATTCTAACCTATTGTTTCTTCAAGACGTTTACCTGTTCGAGGCCAACCCTCACTTCAATGATGCCTTAATCCAGGCCAAAGAGCGCTACTTGAGCGAAGGCCGCAACATTGAAATCTTCCCTTCCACCGTCTGCGACATCATTGACGGCACACGCACCTTTTACCTCGACACCGTGAACGCCGGTCACGACTACTGGGGCTCCTCGACCTACGCAAACCACAACGACGTCATCAAGTCCAAGAGCAACGGCACCGAACTCACGGCCGTCAGCATTGCACGGTGGTTACTCATGAACACGCTACCCCGCGATTTCGTCGTCGTCAAGATGGACATCGAGGGAGCCGAGTACGACCTTGTTCCGCACTTCGCCGAAATGAAAGCTTGGACGGTCATTGATCATCTCCTCATTGAGTGGCACACGGGCCTGCCATCGGAAGCCGCCAAGGTAGCAGCGAAGGCTGCTTCCGAGAAGCTTCAAGCTGAGGGTGTCGTCATGCCGAGCTACAACTCTGGCGCTTGAACGTGTCTGGTTTTTTCTCTTTTCTCTCTTTTCTCTTTGCCATCTCACGAACATTCCGGGTGTAATGGATCGACACTAAAGCAAGTACTGCTACGCGTTTCACTAGAGAGCGCTGTAATATTACTATGAACTTTCTTTCTTCTCACTTCAATAATCTCCATTTTCAATTTAAGTTGCACGAGTAGCACCGAGCTGGTGAATCACTTTCGTGTCTCCCCGAAACATGCTTCTCAATGAGCCACATTGCATTGGGGGCTCAGGGGTTACACTGTGAATGGAATCGATTGCCACTGAAATAATATATTCCGTACAAATACTGGTACACAAGTTGTCTCACTCGAATACGGGAGTTCAATTTAATTAGACTCAACAATCCTTTTCGAGTGAGGTGGCGACATTTCTTTCAAGACAGATTCAACTCTGTTGGAGAGCGGCTCGAGGTTGTCCTTTGGGTCACTCCGTTCCGTCATCGATCGGCGCATCTCATCAGCATCAAACCTGACGATGATAGCTCGAACCCTCCAATCATAGCATCTAACAACTTGCTGCGCGTCCGGCACTGGTGCTCAATCCGTGGAATCGCCTGCTCAGCAAAACATGGTTCAATATGGCATTCTATCCTACAATCCAAATACCATTGCTGCCCAATCCGTAATCATTATCAAATTGACACCTCATTTAAAACTCTCCAGCCCAGAAACGATCCCACGCTTCCGTACAAACCTCATCCTGCAACTTCTTAATAAACTTAGTCATTAAAATAGGCTCCTCGCCATCCACGTGCAAAACCCCTTTCTTAACTCCATGCCACCCTTCAATCGGCACCTTGATGCAGTCCTCCGGAACACCAGAGAAGAGCGGAGCATTAAGCTTTTTAATGCCTTTTTTGTCGGCTATGTAGCCTGCTTGGCAGTCTTCACAGATGATATCCGTGGCGATAGTGATGTAAAAGTATCCATGGTTGTCTCCCCACCACTTGAACACTTTGGTTGGGTTACAGAATCCTGCGCATTCATGGCTTGATTCTTCGAGATCGAGGAGATCACCTTGGTCTGTTGGTGGTTTCTCATTGCCTTCATCGTCGCTTTCTGTATCGTCTGCGCCACCGTCGGCGTCCATGGACTTTTTCATGAACTCTTCATTATCTCCTTCCTTAACTTCGCTCACGTTCACTGCGGCTTCATTTCCATCCTCTTCAACAACCTCGTTGCCCCAGGTTGAAAAGACTGCAGATCCCATGATGCGAGCATACCTCCAAAGCCTCTCGTCGTTTCGAAGTGCGCGAGACAAAAGTGCCAATGCTTGGGCGAGGGTCCAGATATAAGGTCCGTCGTTCCATCCCACTGTGTCATTCAATCCCCTGAAGCAGTCATCAAATACCGACTGTAGATGTCTTTGGAATTCAATTGATGGCCCGGTGATCATGTACATGTAGGCAAGGGAAATGCGTTGCTGCACGGTAAAGAGCGGGGACAACATGGGAACATCAAATGAGAAAGGCCGTTTCATAAGCCCTTCAAGGACCTTGATCCGCTCCATCTTATAAACAGGATCCCGCGATTGTCGGAAAAGATAAACTTGAACGTTTGTCATCAAATCGATAACTTGGTCAAAGAAGTTGATTGCGCTCACACCAATCACGGGGTACCGCAAACCAGTGGCGTGGCTGTCGAAGATTTCGTCCAGTGCCTTGAGGGCCTTCTCTGGGTCATTGCACAGTTGAAAGTACACTGTTGCTAAATTCGCGCGAATAGGTACGCCAGCTCCAATGTTATCCAGGAACTCGACAATCTCCTCGTCAAAGCTCGCTATGAATTGTCCTTCGTTCAACTTGGCGGCGATATTCTCAAACACATGGTGTCGTTCTCGTCCGTCATCTAGGTAATTGTACGCGACCCAGGTGATTCTTTCCAAAAGACCGAACGACTTGAGCGCATTGATATACTCGGCGTCTCCGAGTTTTTTGTTGACTTCCATTTCTTCAACGAGGTCTTCACCTGGCGTTATACCTTCGGGGTCGATGGCCTTGGCTTTGGCAAAGGAATCGAGAGCTTGGGTGAAAAGGCCGTGTTTGTGTTGCACCTTGGCGAATGCAACGTAGACGGTGCGCTTGAGCGCCGGCGGGATATCGGAAGAGGGTAGCTCGGAGACTGCCTTTTCCATGATATCGTGGGCCTCTTGGCGCTTCTTTTTCTTTCGGGAGAGAACTCCCGCCAACACACAGGAGGCGAGGTACCAATCTCTGCTATTCATCTTTGACAATTCCAATGCTTTTCTGCCCACCTTCTCAGCTACTTTGGTGTGGTTGTGTTGGACCAGAATCTCCGTGACGGCGCGGTAGGCATTTGCGTCTGGCTTGATCTCGTCATCAAACAGATTGAGGATACCCAGACTTGCTATGTCCTTGTCGAACGTTTCGTCGCCATCTGCTGTTTGCTGTCGGGGAGGTGCTTCATCGGGGAAGTTGACACGAGCTTGGTTCATAAGAAGGCGTCCAAGGCCAGTCTAATTGTCAACTGTTAGTGGACACGTCGCAGAGACCCAGCATTTCCTTTTGTAACTTCGCCTCAAAGTATAGTGACGGACCAGTTAAAGTACTCACCGCGCTCAAAACACCTTGCAAAAGTTCCCACGCTTTCGAGCCCTCGTCTGCGGTCTGCGCTTGATACAACTGGCTAAGATATCCCTTGGCCAGCTCAAGTCGACAAGTTGCCGGATCGCTTCCAACACGTTCCCACCATTGAGCTGTAGCATCGCTAAGTTGTCCTTTGATCTGCGGGTTCTCAAGAAGCTTCGACCACTTTCGGATACATTCGTTGGTCACCACAGTAGATTTGACGCCGTGATACACCATTCCGGCCCTTCGAAGCACAGTCGAGAAACCTGTCTTGTCGGACATAACTTCTGCGAAAACTTCCAGAATCTCGACCTGTTGTTCGAGGGTGTGCTCTTCAATCTTGATCTCGGCCAAGTGACCGAGAAGTAGCAAGGCACTGTAGAATTGAAGGTCTTCTTCAATTTCTCCTTCGGGCATGGCAATGATACGGATGCTGTCAAGTGTGATTCGTCGATACGACTCAGAAGGGCCCCATCGCAACGGAGAACGCTGGTGAGTGGCATCGGTAAAGTAGTGCCTCATAGACCGTTCCTGGAATTTGACAGGCAGTGGCCCGTCATCGTAAATGTAGTCTTCATCGTCAACATCGTATTTAATGTCCTGGACAACGGTCGTGTTGCTAGCTTGGAGCTTTGCGCGCAGTTCTGAGTCGTAGCCCGCATCACCAATAGACAAGAACTTGGAGAAGATCTCGGGAATCTCTTCAATGTCGAATTTTTCATCCTTAGCGAGGTACTTTAGCAAAGCTTGCGTCATTTTGAGCGATAACGAACTTTTGCCAAAGGCAACCCAGTGAAGGAGGGCTGCAGCGACTTCTTGGTGATGCTGCGGCATACGGCGTTGACATTCGGCAAGATTGGTTTCGTAGATACCATGCAGGTCCTTGGGTTTTGGCTGCTGTAGGGCCTTAATAACGGCGCCTTCACGTCCAAGGCTGTCGAGGCGTCGAAGCAAGTGCAATGCGTAGAGCATATCTAGATAGATGGCCAAGGTTAGTATAGTAGCCAAACAAGATGATGGAAGAAGTTCAACGTACTTGGAGATGTCTCTTCGACCTTGTCGGCAACTCTCTGCTGAACATAACGACTAAACCTTTTCAAGTTCGGCAAAGAACCCATTTGGTTCCAAAGCAAAGCCTTCATATCATCAGACTGCTTCTCCTTGGTGACTTCAATGTGCATCATACTTGTGTCCTTGGGTAGGTCGTCAAGTCGTTCAGGCCTGGAAGTAACAGCAAGCGAAATTCTCATCTTCTCCTTAACGATAAACCTGCTCAAAAACTCCTTGAAGCTGTACCAATCCCGTAGTTCATCGAGTCCGTCCAGAACTATGAAGAGATGGAATTTCGAGTCGGCCCGGAATAAGGCTCCCAATAAATATTGCACGATCTCTTGCCAGAGGTCGGTGTCGACGGGTACGTCATCTCTAGCGAGTTGCGCAACTAATTTTTGGCACGCGAGGCTATTCGACTCGGCGATCTGGTTGACGATCGTGATGATGCCACAGATGAACATTGCATACGTGTTTTCTTGCTCGCGGAAATAGAAATGTGCCACGCATGTTTGCCCCGTCTCATCTTCTTTGGCTTTCTCGCGGAGTTTCTCGTATACCGATACCGCGATGTGGGATTTCCCAACACCTGGCGGTCCCGTAATCGCGAGCATCGGCCGTGAGCCGTCTGCAACATTGAGCCACTCGTTCCATACTTGTTCAGAGAACAACCAACTGCAGGAGTCGGGCAAGAGGGTCTCGGTTAGGAGTCGGTATTCGTGGTCATCGTTTCCGACGATCGGCATGGCGTGACGAACACCACTTGCATGCTGCGATTTGCCAGTTTGAGGTTTCTCCAACTGGGGCTTCTGCTTTTGTTGTGCGCCTCCGAACAGCTTCAGGAGTTTAGCAACATCATCTTTGATATTCTCTGTGTTCTCATGGATGGTGTCGATGGCTCGGCCCACCTCCCTCAGCATCTTGCTATGAGATTGCTGGTTTTCTGTCAACTGGGCGGTCATCTTGAGGGTTTCTTCGGTGTTTCCGAGGATTGCGAATTCGGTGGCTTGTTGAAGATGGCCGAGCCTTTTGATCATCTTTGCTCGCGCACCACCGAGTTCGCCATCGTCGCCTTGGAAGAGGTTGGTAATCCATTTCTTGAAGCGGCCGAGCTCAATGTACTTCTGTGCGATTCCGCACATGGACAGCAAGGAGGTAAAGACGTCCATCAGGCAATTCTGATACGCCTTGTACTTTGGCAGTCTTGTTTCGAGAATGGTGATCCTCGTAAGGAAGCTGTTCATATCTTCAAAGAAGACTATGACGATGTCGTAATCAGCGGAGACGGAGCGACATGCCTGCAACATGTACGTCAAGGCCGTTCCAATGGCAGCGGCAGGTGGAAAGGCCGGCGTTGCTGCAGCAATAAGCTGGTTGGCACCCTGCTCGACGAGGTCAAGATTTTCGGCAAAGAGAGATCGCAAGCGGTCGACCTTGCTTTTGTCATGTCTGAATTTGTGAAAGTTATTCATTTGGTCTGTGCCAAAGTCGAGCATGGCCTGGACATTGTCAAATCGGCGCTCCAGGTCGAAACCTACGATGCCCTTGTAGCTCTTGAGAGCTTCCTTCCAAAGGTCGGCGATGTCACGGTTGTCATTCTTCAATTGGTCTTCGATTTCCGTGTTCGAGGGCTTCTCGCCTCCGGACGCGACTACCATCGTGTGAGGAGTGAAGGGTAAAGATGAAATTTGGTGTGCATTCGCTCTGGTGGTGAGTTTGATGAATGCGGGACGTTCGGGTATCTAGCGATGATTAAATCTGTTGGATTATGAAGCTTTGGGAGATAGGAGAAGATGAAAGAGGACCAACTCCGCGAAACTCCACTAGAAGATTGGGCAAATACCGGGATATCTGAACACGAACGCCTGTGACATGTAGCTTACAGGGGTACGAAGATCTTCAAGGGGCGCAGTGTTAACGATTGGTCACATAGCGCTCGTTGGGCTGACGGGCTCCATAGGAAAAGTACCAATATTGGCTTGCTGACTGCTGACATGACATGACATGAGAGTAAGCAGAGATCAACATAGCAGACAGATAACAAACAGGATGGTAGGGCGGCCGATGGAAATATGTACGGAGTACGGAGTACATACTTGGTAGACACAGATTGACAGGGGTTGGGGTTGGGTTGTGAAGCTAATCCTGAAGGAGAGAACTGGGGCTTTATTCTAATTGCATCCTTCCTAATAACGCAGTTCAGCACATGGCGTATTATTTTTCTCATTTTAGCTAGAGGCCTCACTGTCCGTTGACAGGTCTCACGCAGACACACATCGAAGACCACCACAACTTCCTTCTTGTGACTAACAAACGGAAGATCGGAAGTCGGAAACCAACAAGCTGGAAGTCGGTCATGGAAGCCTGTCCGATGCAAAGTCACCAATAGCATCGCTGAGAGTGCAATTAAATTTCTCGTCTTGGACAGTGGCAGCAACATATCTTAAAGCTCAACTTGAGCCATACGCATTATACCGCGAAGATATTCGCCTCGATTCCAATGCAATTTATTCGTTTGGAATTAAGAGACAAAAACGTTGAACAGTTGCCATTAGCTTCAATTGAAATGGCACGATTTTCTCCTCGGATTGCTCTCAGCCAAAAACAACGTGGGGCGTTTTTGGCGATTGGCGAAAAATTTCACGAAAGGTTGCGTGATTGCACGTGACACGATCTTAACCTCAGGAATCGTCGCAAGAATGTCGTCCTTGGGAAATGATGGTCTCGAACATAGCTACATTAGTTATTTACCTGTCCCTCGAAAGCTCCGATATCTAATTTTTTGCTGCCAGCTTTTGAATTTTTCTTCTAGGACGTGAATAACTGTGTTTGGCAATGTCTATCTTTCTTGCAAAGCCCGTCGTTGCCAGGACGCTTACACGCGCCTACTCGACAGCCGCCAATGTGCACCACAAGGTTGTTATTGTTGGTGGAGGCTCGGCTGGTGTAACCGTTGCCGCTCAATTGGCCCGGCAGCTCCCTAGTGAGAAGTCCGATATCGCGATTCTCGACCCTGCTAGCACACACTATTACCAGGTTCGTCGGTGCATGGAACCCTTGCGGGCGGGAAACAACTCTTTTCTTGCTTGAATTGGCACTTTGGTCGGTTCGTGCTAACATGGGTTTTCATATGCAGCCTGGATGGACTCTCGTTGGAACAGGCCTCAAGTCGAAGGATGTCACTGAGCGTCCTTTGTACTCTGTCATTCCCCCCGGTGTGAAGCACCACTCTCTCAGTGTGTCGTCATTCGACCCCGAGAACAACTCCCTCAAGACTGTCGAAGGTGTCAACGTCTCGTACGACTACCTCGTCGTCGCTCCCGGTCTTGAGACCAACTTTAAGGGCATTGCTGGACTTCCCGAGGCCCTCGAGGACCCCACCAGTGCCGTGACTACTATCTACTCGCCCAACTATGTTGAGCAGGTCTGGAAAAACATCCAGGCCTTTAAGAAAGGCAACGCCATCTTCACACAGCCTGCCGGCGTCATCAAGTGCGCCGGTGCTCCCCAGAAGGTGCTATGGATGGCCTTGTCGCAGTGGAAGCGTGATGGTGTCCGAAGCCAGATCAACCCCACGTTTGCCACTGGCGGTGCTTGTACGAAACCATCTTCCCCGTCTGGCTTGTTTAACCAGTCTCCAGCTAACCTTTCGCATAGCCATGTTCGCCGTGCCCAAGTACTCTCAAGCCCTTGAGAACCTCCGCGTTGAGCGTGGCGTCGAGGGTCTTTTCCAGCACAACCTAGTGGCTGTCAACACCAAGGACAAGGTCGCTACCTTCAAGAACCTTGCCGACGGTGGCAAGGAGGTCCAGAAACCTTTTGACTTCCTTCATGTCGTTCCTCCCCAGAAGCCTTTCGACTTTGTTGCCAAGTCTCCATTGGGTACGTTTCCATCAGTTTCACAATTTCTTGCATCAAAGGATGTGACTAACAATTTGATTATAGCTGATGAAGCTGGATGGGTCTCTGTTGATAAGGGCACCACCCAACACACCAAGTACGCAAACTCCATCTCCCCTTCTCACAGACAAAGGAAAAGAAACTTAACACCCAGCAGATTCCAAAACATTTTCTCCATCGGTGACGCCTCAAGCCTACCAAACAGCAAGACCGCCGCCGCCATCACAGCCCAAGCCCCCGTCCTAGTCCACAACCTTATTTCCTCGATCAACGGGAAGCCCGGCAAGGCCGAGTACGACGGCTACGCCAGCTGCCCTCTCCTCACCGGCCACGGCGAGCTCATGCTTTGCGAGTTCAAGTACGGCGGTGTACCCCAGGAGACTTTTGAATCTATTTTCGGAGGACAGGAGGTTCCCAACTGGGCTTTCTACCAGCTCAAGAAGAACATTTTCGTGAGTTATCCCTCCCTTTCCTATGAAGTTTTTTTCCTTTTATAGTGTGTAATAACTAATGACCTCCCGAAATCAGCCCATTGCATACTGGAACGCTTACCTCAAGGGAACGTGGTACGGTCCTCGGGCCTTCAGTGCTCCTACCTTTGAAAACTAGTAACTTTTTCTTGGCGTCGGGTTAATTTGGGTTCAATGCTAGTTGTAACATAGAATTTAGAATTGCTTTGTTAAACATGTTTGCTGTTAATTTGTTGCTTGCTCTAATTACTTTGGCTACATGCGTTATTCGGGGCGTCTGTCGAATAACGGATTCCCGTGCTTTGGATGAAAATATGTCGCAACCTGGGAATAGTAACGGTTGAATCGTCAGATAGTTATCGTAAAATCGTTCAGGGGATGAAGGAATTCCTCCGGCTATAATGATGCTCTCAAGTATTCCATCCAGTCCAAATTGATACGTCCAATCATCGTTTAAACTATGTTCATGTCTCGATCATTCCAGTTGTCACTTCCCCAAGGCTTTCTCCGTACAGCTCCACTCGGTGAAGTCTCTGAACTTTTCTTCTGTACGTTGCCGTTGGTTTCGAGGTCGAGTAGGTATGGCGGTTCGTTCGAGGAATCGGGTGCTTCAGAAAGCCAGTTCGATGGGAGGATGCTGAATCTTTGGTTAATTGGGTTGGCTTTGAGGAGGCTGGCGACCGTCCATATGAAGAGTAATGCGAGAAAAGTCAATCCGATGAAAATTGATTGGGTGAGTACCATTTCTGTTGAAAATAGGTCAGCCATTTTCAATGCAGATTGCGTGGTTTTCGTAATGTATGTATGTAGTGTGTACTCGATTATCCAACGAAGCGTTAATTTTGGGGGGTTGTTTGCGAATTGCTTTGGAGAGGAGAACAAATGTTATGGCGATTCCCTGACTTGCGGCATGTTTCTTTTATAGGTCTGGAAAATAGAAAGTTGAATGCGATCACTGAATATACGTTCGTCATTGACATTCCTACTCCCTGCGAGGAAATCTGCGTCATGCAGCACAAGCTGTCCTTGTCAGATGTGTGCAGGTATATGGGGCGCATCTTGACTCAACGCACACATGTGAGCCTACGGTTTCCAAGGAAGCAGGGCAAAAAAGAGGAAAAGAGTAGTCTCTTCGTAATATCATGGGGATACTCTATGTCTTTCTCCGAACCAAACCTTTCCAATAATCAAAACTGTTTTCATCGCTTTGCAGCGTCCACCTTCTCCCCGTCATTCTCTCATCATAGTCAAGCTCTTCGACCATCAACATTCCCCAGTCCTTTGAAATTCCAAGAACACGAGCACGGGCTCCGCCTTCTGCCTCAAGTGTCACCTTCTGCCCAGAGTGCAACCAATGCCGATAGTACTTTTGTTCGAGTTCGGTGTTGAAGCCACTTTGTAAAAAGGTGTTGTACAGTACCTCAAGACGCGTGAGTATTCTGGCAACAAGACATTCGTTTCGTATCTGAGGTACGTTGGGTGGTAGTAAGGAGTTGATGCTTATTGTCGGGCGACTGTTTGTGCTGTTGACACCTATTCCTAGGACGATTTGGTAGGTACCGGCTTTGTAGGAACAATTTGCTAGGATGCCTCCAATTTTGATGTATTGAGGTTTGTCGGCAGGACTATCCGGGTCCTGGGCATCTGTTTACATTTTTTATTAGCACATAATTTGATCGGCACTCGAAACGCACATGCTCACATATGTCATTCGGCCACTTTATTTTCACAGGAAGCTTTTCGTAACCTCGATCGTAGGACTGAATGGCCTCGACTGTGGCTATCCCAGCGAGATACTGTAAGAATACAATGGGCCGTGATGCTGTAAGGTGCGCTGGGTGGTTGATCACCGTTGACATGATCATGCATCCGGCAGGAGCGAGCCAGACATTTGAGCCACGGCCTCGAGCGGCAACCTGGGTCGTTGCAGTCAATGTGAACCCGGTGGGAAGGCTGGAGAGAAGTTTGGGGTTTCTAGACACATGACGTTCGTATATTGTACCAATTTGTTCCAGTAGTTGTTGACTTACCTTTCCAATATTGTGTTGGTGCTGGTGAGAACCTCGGAATGCATCATGATGTCACCCCACGTCTCTGCGCGAGATTCTTTCTCCCGATATCGCTTTAGACTCGGGAAGAAGATAGAGTACTGAAATCCAGGAGTGTCTTTTCCTTGGGGCCATTCCTCTTCGTGATGAACGATGCTTTTAATGACAGCTGCATGATCTACCATGTGATCGTCTTCATTGGCTGGAACCTCGAATGCAGCTTGGAGATACTCTTCTCTCGACTGGACATGGAAGGTGTCGGCCTCAGCACGAATGAATGTTTTTCCGGCCTCCTTTTCTATGACCTCTTCCCAGGCGAACACGATTTCACTCACGTCTTGGGGGTCGAGGGCCGTTAAGTGCATGGGAGCCAAGGGTGGCAAGACCATTCGCTGGGGGGTGATCTCCAATCCCAATTTTGCGAGACAGGCCTGGAGGAAATGTGATCGACCCTCATCAGCAGCCAGTAGGTCGAGTATGACCTTGTCGTAACTGGGAACGTTTGGATGCGGGCTCAAATTCGCGCCAGAGAACCTAGTGTGGCCAAGTGAGCATGCTGTCTTGGGTTTGAGGGAGCAGGGAAACGCCGGTACATACTCTGGATGAGGTCCCGTCAGAATAGCAGAACCTGATCCAACTTTACAGTAGACAACAGCAGCACGGCCTCCGCCAGTGTCGAGGTCTAGTTGGTCCTCATACATAGCGAGAATCTCAACCCCTTGATCTTGAAGGCCCTCGGCTCCGACGAATACACCACCGCCGTTATAGTACGTCTTGACATCTTCTGGTACCTTCACTGGTGAAGATGAGATGGCCTCGAGGTTGACTTTGAGCTTAGCGGCCCTCGCTCCGCTTTCCGAGTGGTACCCAAACCCCTGGAAAGCAGCCCCTCGGCAAGTGCCGGGAAAAAAGCCAAGTTCGCGCCGGCCGATAACCTCCAATTGAGGATTTCCCACCTCAAATTCACATCTCTGGGTGCCGTAGTAGCCGCCTGCGCATAATCCGAGATACGCTCCGCCGCGACGGACATATTCGGCTATTTTGCGATTGCCCTCGCCGTCGAAGGCCTGGCAGTAGCCGAGGTCTGCGCCGCCGGGAATGACGAAAAGCGAGCACGTCGGCTGCCAGGGTTCCTTGATGACTGCATTTTCTGTTATGGGGATGACGGCGTAGTTTGGCGAGAGAAGTAACCTCAGGGAGTGCATGCAATGCTTCACAGACTCGACCGTGGTTCCAGTGCCTGTATTGTTGAATTCGCGAGAGTGAGTGAGCAGAAAAGAAGGATCCACGAAATTGGTGAGAAAGAATGTGATGACGCAGGGATAATAGATAAATAATTTAAATGCTTACATACCCGAGTAAACCAGTACATTCAACTTTCGGTTCGACATTTCGCAGCAAACCTAAGAAGGTGCCCCTTCAATTATGAGATGTCGACGTTGATGAGCTACTGAGCTATTCTTGTTGAGGAAAATATGGAGGCCTACTACGGCCACTACCATTTCTTCAATAGAGCAGGGTTAGAGGGGGCTCTACTAGAGAGACGGGGGGGTTTTACTTGTGGGCAGAGGGCCCCGACCCCGTCCCTCTAGTACTTTTTCATCAATTAGTCATAACTTTTATTAGGCAGGTTTTACTTGGGGCCCCGTTTTACTTGAGGGAAGGATATGCCCGGTAGGCACAAAGTCCTCGCCTAACTTACACGAATCTTTGCGAGACGAGTGCAGCATCAACGGCTTCGTAAGAATAGTAAGTTTGCCCATCGCCACAAACAAAAGAGGAAGAAAATCAAATCCACAAAGTTGAAGAAACGATGAACCTTTTGATTCGAAACATTTTCATGCGGGCCTTCGATCTATTTATTATTTGCCCATCTACCAGCACGGCAAACCCACGCTGTTGGACAATTTATACATAGTGCACACGGACGCCGGCTATTATACATTGACACTATGAGATTCAAGTTGAGCAAATAAGATGGATGCAAAAGGTCAAATGAAACGGGAATAAAACATAAACTCAGCGAGGAATATGCAAAGGTAGATATCACGCTTCGGGTTGAGCAAGTTTGCGACAGTTTCCACCCAGGTCCCTGCTTTTCGTTAAACCACATATTGGGAAGAGCATTCACGCCTTTTGGACGTAGACAAGGTAGGGGATCAGAAATAGATTTTTGTATGAATATTGGGGGTGGGCCTATTGCGTCTTGTCAATGTTCTTCATAGATGTCCTCTTGTCGTTGTTGTGCTTGTTCCAACAGGCGCGGAATGCAACCATCTAGAAGCTTGTTTAGCCAAAAGGTCATTTGGTAGGCGGATTTGAAAAAAAAAAAACCCGGGTAGGGAGGTGCTTACTTCTGCTGTACACTTTCTCCAGTCTTTATTTTCGTGCCAGCAATCTGTTAGTTTGGTATTTTCAGCTATTTTGAAAGGTTAGCAAGATCTTGATGTCCGACTCTTCCGTCACACTGTTGGTTGACGAATATCACACTTACGAGCACAGCCAGTGTTTATTATTCTCTTATCCCTACGCAATGAAGTGAACGAAGATGAGTATATTGAATGCAGATATCTTGGGAGTGTCAGCAGGAGCAAGGGCGTAAGTGCTTACCATTCATCTGGCTCATCATTAGCATCTACTGCAGGCAGGTTCTTATCCTGATTATTGGACATGGTGACAGTTGATACTTTTTGTAGGGAAGCAAAACAGGGAGTATCACGCAGATTGTGTCTTCGCTACCGTTTTCTGTTTCTTGCAGGTTGTTCAAAGCCTTTTCTAAATAGATTGTTCAAGTGGCATGTTTCCAGTGGACCTCAAACGTGCTGCCTGTCTGCCTGAGGTCTCGACAACTGACAGCAGCTGCTTCGAAGCGAGTACGTACAGAGGAACACTGTCGATCACCTTAGTCATCCTTCCAATCGCGACGAATCTTTATCGCGATTGCGACTTGAGACTTCACGAAGCTCGATTTTTCTCATTCCTCCCCCAACTAAATATCCTCGACGCTCAAAAACTAGAGCGTCAATCAGCCAACAACTTCAAAATGTCGTTGTCACAACCCGCCCGCCTAGCAGGTAGATCCATACGTCCCATCAACGCCTTCCCCCAACCCGCCATCCGCCGCCAACTCACGACAACCGCCCTCACACGCCAACAGCCCAGGTCACCACGCTCTCACATCCGTACTCGAATCCCCCGAACTGCTCTCCTCCGCGCATACGTCTCTACTTTAACCCACCCAACTCCCCAATCTACAGCTCAGACGCCCCAGGAAGTCGACTGGTCGACATCCTACTACGGCGCAGGAACCAGCGTCTTCACACCAGAACAATCTCAAATCCTACAGAAACCCCTTGCGCCAGAGGACATTGAAATCAAACCAGATGGCATACTCTACCTCCCCGAAATCAAATACCGCAAAGTCCTATTCCAAGCCTTCGGCGTAGGAGGCTGGGCCCTCGTCCCCCGAGGCGAAACAATCGTCGGCAACAAAGTAGTCACACGAGAATACGCCCTCGTCGTAAACGGCCGGTACGATTTCCCCCCTTTCCCCTCTTTCATATCACAATTTAATCTAACGGTAAAAAAAAAAGATTCATATCCCAAGCCCAAGGCGAAAACAACTTCTTCGACAACGACCACATCCCCCGCGCCGTAGAAGGCTGCAAATCCAACGCCCTGATGCGATGCTGCAAAGACCTCGGTATCGCCGCCGAACTCTGGGATCGCAATTTCGTGCAAGAGTTTAAGCGGACGCATGGCCAGGAAGTCTGGGTTCAACATGTTGTCTCCAAGAAGAAGCAAAAGATTTGGCTTAAGCGTGGCGCGAAACTTGATTATCCGTTTACGTTGGCGCCTTCTATGTCGGCTTCTTCTGGAACGACGGTTGGAAGCAGGAATGGGTATTCGGGTGGTGCTAGGAATGCCGCTTCTGCTTAAGGTGGAAGATTTGTGCGAATAATGGGATGAAACTGGTTCATCAGTGTATGATATCGAGGAGAGAGCGGACAAGGACATTTGTTGGCTGATAATCTCAAATACAATAGACCACTTCGCGAACAAATCTAGATTGCGAGCCGTCTTCGTCTATCCGACACTGCCCGATCTACCAATACATCGAATGGGGGTACGAAAAAAAAAAACCGATCCGTTGAGGATCAAAACAGCCCAGTATCCGATCCTATGCGCCGTGACCCTAGAGGCTTGCTGAGATGGAGCCGAAGCTCCTGTCTGCCATCCAGCCCAGTAGTAACAAAAGAAAATCTGTATCATTTCACCAGCCCAATCCCATACCGGATGTAGATATGCCTTTAGGATGCCGGGCCGTTTGTATTTTGCGTGCCCTGCGATCCCCACCACGAGCCCCAGCCGCCCGAGGGGTTGGGCCGTCGCTGTCGCAAACCAGACTCCTCCTCCGCGCCACTCTCAGCCTCGATCTTTTCGAAATCGACTTCGCTGCGGCTCTTAGTCAGTGTGCTCAGTCCACTTTGTCGGCTGACGGGGCGCTCCATCGAATCGCCCGTCTCGGAGCTACTCGGTTGGTCGAAGGGCGAAGAGTCAGGGCGGAGGGTATCTTCGCGCTCGAGCGAGCGAGACTCGCTATAGAAGCCTGAAATGGCAGATGCCAACTTTTCACCCGTGATTTGCTTGTTGTTGGGTATGAAGGAGGCTAGACCACCTAGAGGTGATGATGTCTGGTGTTGTCCTTGACCGGACGGGGATGTCTGACCGGCAGCAGCGGTGGCAACGGCAGAAGATAGGAAACTGTAGAGTTCACCGGGCGTGGTACCGTTGATTCCCGACAGTCGAGCAGCAGGAACGCTGAATCTAGAAAGCAGGTTCTGAGTGTACGACTGGCCCGACTGGCGCGGGGGTGTCGGGGGTTGCGGTTCGCTGGGCGGCAATCCAAACACTGTTGTCTTAACATAATCGATGGCTTGCTTGAAATAGGATAGGCCCGCTGTCTTGAGACGTTCATGTGAATTGGCTATGAATTCTTCGATTTTACCTTCGTTTTGTTCGAGGAAGGGGTGGACGTGCGTCAGGTACAGAACGCGAGCACCCTGGGTCTGTGGGAGGACGAGGTAGAGGAGGAAGAAGAGACGGAAGTAGTAATAGAACGGGATCCTATGAGCGAAAGGGCACTTGTTAGCTGAATTGGCGTTCCCTCCGTGCATGACTCAGGGGGCTGCATCATGTTCGCTCGAAAGTGTTCAAACAGTTTCGCAGAGTGTCGCGGGTCCTTGTGGGGGAATATTTCGTACCAAACGAGAATCCATTCGGTCCAGGACTCAACGAGAAGGGCGCATGCTAAAACAACCCAATACATGAGCCATGGTGTGAGAAGTGCAGGGTCGGAGGTCTTGAGGGCTTTGTAGGAGGCGAATAGGGGGAAGAGGATCGAGGCGACGGACCTGTGGTGGCAGACGGCCATGGATTAGCTTCTAGCAAAAGAAGGAAGGGTGGGAGAGCGCGAACGAAAGTATTTTCGGAATGATATTGAACATGGTGACTCGCCGGAACTCGGATATCGGAGGTGCACTTTGTGGGAGATTTGCGTTTGTAGTCGAGGAAAAGAAGAGTCGTTTGGCAGGAAACAACCCTGGATGGCAGCGGGTGTTTGCGCCCACGGGGGGAAAGGAGGGGAAGTGCGCTGCTGATAAGGAAATATGGAGAATAAAAAGGAATTAGGAATCCCCAGGTTCGAAGGCAGCAGAAAAATGTCGGGTGCGACTTGAGTAGCAAGGGCGGTGGTTTATTGGAGGCTAGGAAAACGAAGCCTTGGTACAGAGCAAGGAGGGGTGGAAGGGAGGGGGGAAGAGGGGGAAAATGTAATGCGAGCTGACTGGGGCCAAAAGTAAGTCACAGGACAAGAAAGACAACTCGGCTAGGCCACTCATATGATTGAATCAAAGGGGGAAAAGAAACAACAGACAAGGCCAAGATAAGGCGGGGAACAAGGCGAAAAGGCTGTAAGAAATGCCTGTTCCCCCCGTTCCAGGCCACCGCCCTCTGGTTTTCCAGATTCCGATCCGTTGATCTTGTGAGTCTCGCAAAGTCAGGCCGGGCTGACGTAGGTGAAGACCAGAATGTATCCACATGGCCACTCACCTGAGCTCTTCTTGTACCTCTTATGTACCCCTCTCTTCGGTAGGGGTTCAGTTTGTTAGTTGGGGGCAAAAGTGGCTCTCTCTCGGTAGACGGGGAATAGCGGGGAAAAGTGAGGGCTAAACTCGGGTTAAATTCTGGAGGAAGCGGGAAATCATGGGGGGGCGCGCGAAGCTAGAGGCCAAGAATCAAGAATCGTGGGCAACTTGAGGGGAAAGCGGCTTCGAGAGTTCAAGTTTCTTAGCAATCAGTCACTGCTTTGCTCATGCGAGGATACATTGTGATTTGGGCATGACTCTTGCTGTCATCTAATGTACTATCAATGTACTTTCTTGTAATTGAAGTTTATTTATTCCCCTGTCTGGTTCTGAGTTGTCTGGAGTAGATACTAAGTTCTTCCGAATACTACAGGTAAAGAATCAGATGAAATAGAATGCAATAAGCTTCTGGTCTACTCGTCTTTTTTTCATTCCTTCGTTTATCATTCCCGTCGTTTCACCAGCAAGAAAAGCAACCTCATTTGCCCTTTTTCCAAAACGAGACCGTGTCGAGTTGCTTTGTATACTTATCCATCAAGCCCTGTGCCTGCTCAACAACAGACAGCTTCTTATTCTCCTCCTCTGGCGCAGTCTCAATTTCCACTTCATCTGCCTTGGCCTCGATCTTGTCGGCCTCAGCTTCCTCAGGCGACTGTTCCTCAAACAACTCTTCAATGGTGCCCTTGCCTGTGGCCGCCTTGTACACGTTGTAACTGGTGGCAAACTTGTGATAGGCGCCGATCTGGATAGTGTCTAGAAGGGCGACGGCAAAGGTTTGGCAATTGTTGGAGATGAGGTTATAGGCTGCGTGTTTCTGGCGCATGTTATAGATGACCATTTCGCTGGCTTGGCGGAGGGCTTCGTCGTTGAAGCGTGTGCGACCGACTTCGAAGGTGTGCCATTCTTCTCTGTTAATAATCTTGCCGTTGATGTAGATGACATCAAAGTTTTCGTCCTGGTAGGTGAAGCATTAGATCATTTGCGATTAATGAGGAGAACAGAGAGATATAAGAACATGAAGACAACTCACCATCCACAACTCGTGCGAGTAATCCTCGACAAGCACAGCCCAATGCTGAGTTGGGTCTGGGAACCGATTAATCTTTTCTGTAATCATCTTGCCCAGACCTGTTTGTTCAGCGAACCACTTGCCCGCCAGCCCAGCCACAGGGTGCCATCCAATTTCAACCTTTCGGTATTCACCGTGAATGTTGGGTTCGCCTGGAGGGATGACGTTGGGTTTGGGACCAAGGCCAGCCATTTGTTTGCCTTTGGAGACTAGCTCATCGGTTCCCTTTTCCAATCCTTCTTTTCCTTTTTTGAATGAAGTCTTCCTGTACAGAGTGTCAGAGCGCGCGTTCAACTGGTTCCAGTTTCCAGTTTGCCCTTGGGGTTGACCCTCCTTCGCAAAGGGTGAAGGAGCACAGCGGCGGACGGAAGACTACTTACAGAAAAGACTTAAACTTGGATTTCATGGTCTTGTGCTCACCCGCCTCTGCCACCTCCGCCTCGGGCTTCGTTTCCGATTGATCCGCCATAGTGGGTGGGGTACAAGGTCACACTCGATGTCGCTTCGTTCCGGGGCTTAGTTGGTCCTCCCTTTGGCGCACAATGGCGAATCTCCCTGAAGCTATCGCTTTGCCTTCCTTTTGCCTCTAGTCCTTTCCCGTTTAGGCCAAGTTTGAACCGACTTCTTCTTGGCAAAATTCGCAATATCAACTGCTGCCAGTATGGAAGTCAAGTTCAAGGAGGTTTAAAGAGTGCTCCAGCTGTTTGTCCTGCGGAGCTCGAGTACCTTTTTTCGCGTCGTCGCAAAGCGTTTAGTCAAGGAGGGAAACGTCCCAATTGCCGCGCGGAGCAGGGTTTGCTCCGCAATTCAAATCCCGGGATTGAAAAAAAAAAGAACAAAAAAGTATCGTGAAACACAATCCGACGATTCGCGACAAATCGCAAGCTGTCCAAACCGATGATATCTCAACGAAAGGGGGAAAACGGATAATTCGGCATGCTTAATTCCACAAGCTCGCCCAGCTGAGAGATTTTAATCAGCCAGATTTCCAGTGTAAGCGCTCGGGTGATTTTCGGAAGTCATGGGCTGCCTCATCCTTTGGTCTGGGAATTAGGATTGATTTGCGGGTTAGGGTCTGTCTTCATCCTGGTCATGGAATTGAAATTTGGCGAATGATCAAAGTCCTTCAACACGACTGTCGCGCTACGGAGTATATGGAGTTATTGGTGACAATTTTTTGACATGTTTCCTTCGAAACATTCAAGTTTGTAAATATAGTTTCTCTCTGCGATCTTTCAGCAGATAATTGTTAACTAAGACATTGAGGGGATCCCGTGCAAAACTGCGATGTCGTACAAAGTCTAGATATGCCGTGAAAGACTACGCGGCTTGTCTTTTGGCCACTTCCCTTCCAAAGTTGCAGAGTTACTCGCGAGTTTCGAGCTATTTTCATTACTCTTCACTACTAACTAGAGGACTAAGACAGAATAAAAAAATTGTTGTGTCAACTGACTCTAGGCTAGACGTTTCAGCCTGTCATTGTTGTCTCACGAACCTCCAGAAACACACAAGGTGTTGAAGGAATTACAAGTACGCAGGGGAAACAAGTTCCAGCCAACCTTGGGGTCGGGTCCATCGGGGTTTTACCACATTCGTTATCGGGGGACACTGGCTATCAGTTTTGACTCTGATATCTAAACTACGGAGTAGTGGGACGCGAGAGTGAAATTTACCCCAACAAAGTGGGATGGATGAATTGGGTACATAAAGGGTTCATAGGAGGGATTGCCTAAACTAGTTGGGCAACTCCGGAGTTGCAAGATTTCAGTCAATAGGAAAAACCAATTAAACACAAACTAGTAGATTCGCTGGTAAGCAGACCGATCAACAGCCGTTCTTTGTTTCCATCATCCTTCGTGGAGTGGGGATTCCAAGCAGCCATTCACGTGCCGTCGTTGATGGTGGTGCGGAGGAGATAAAATGCGAGCTGTGGATATCGGCAGTCAAAATAGCGAGCTTCCCCCAATGCGCTGCCTTCAATCGGTCAATCGGGAAAATGTCAAAAATGCATATATTACCTAGAACCCCTACGTCTTTCCTTTGTCCCCTTGCCTCAATTGCTCGTCAAACCCTTCCCGCCGTCTCTTTTCCTTTCCGACACGCTTCTTTTTTGCTTCACAACAAGCCTCAGACCCGACTTTACTCACGACCATCACCAACACCCCGCACTTCATACCCCTCGCTGAACACGAAAATGGTGAAGCTTCTCTACCCCACTTCGCTGGTCCTCGACGTCCAGAGCCTCCAAGGCTTTTCCGCCGACCTCTTTCCATACGACGTTCACCAGCCCATTCCCGAGGAACACTACGATGCCGAGATCCTCATAACGTGGAGTAATTCTGCAGAGAACCTCCGCCACGCTGCCGAAAACCTAAAAGGCCTGAAATGGATCCAGTCTCTCGCCGCCGGCCCTAACGATGTCCTCGGCGCCGGTTTCGGCAAAGGCACGCTTGAGCACGTTCGCATCACCACCGGCTCTGGATTGCACGATCGCACCGTGGCTGAGCACACTCTTGCTCTCCTGCTTCTTTCTGCCCGTCGCCTTCACTCAATGCGCGACTACCAGAACCGTGGCGAATGGCCTGGTCATCTTGGTGGAGCCCAACCGGATCGCCCAGCTAATTCTTTCACCACTCTTCGCGATGCGCGCGTTTTGATTTGGGGCTATGGAAACATTGCTCGTATGCTTACCCCGCACTTGGTTGCTCTCGGTGCCCAGGTGAAGGGTGTTGCACGATCGACTGGTGTCCGACACGGAGTTGAGGTGTATGCTGAGGACCAATTGCCCAAGCTATTGCCCGAGACCGATGCACTTGTCATGATTCTTCCGGGATCTGACTCGACCACAAACGCCCTCAACAAGGAGCGCTTGGCTCTTCTCCCAAAGCACGCCTGGGTCGTAAACGTCGGCCGTGGCGTTAGTGTTGACGAGGATGCCCTCGCTGATGCTATTGAAGCCGGCGAGATTGGAGGCGCTTCGCTTGATGTGTTCAAGCAGGAGCCCCTGCAAAAGGACAGCCGTCTATGGAAGGTTGAGAATGTGTTTGTGTCGCCCCACGCTGCCGGTGGCCGACCCCAGGGAGCCGAGGCCCTCATTACGGATAACTTGAGACGATACTTTGCTGGTCAGGAGTTGAAGAACATTATTTAAACTATCTGTGCGTATGAGATGGATTGGAAATGTAAAAGTCTGGGCTGCTCCAATGTTTTCAAAGATAGAGTCGATGCCAACTAGTAACATTAATACATGATTTGACTCTTTTAGGCTTTCGTGTCGAAGCGAACTCAACCCCCCCCCTTTTTTTTTTTTTTTTTTTTGGGCGTCTGATACTGCCTTGGCCCAATCTGTGCCGAGTCGCCTCGATGGCTTCACCAAGTATTCGAAAAGACATGGCGCTCGCTCGCTTGTGGACATCGGAGAGTGATACGGACGGCTGGTGTCCCTGGGATATGAATTCTCCGGACAAGGGTAACCCCGGCAAGAGGATGCGCTTCAGCCAGCCTCCCGGTCTTACGAAAAAAAAAAAGGTTTCGGCGCTTCTTCTATTTCACAACCCACACAAAGCAGCAAAAGACAGTCTGTTCAAAGCACATCCATTCATAGGTTTCGAAGACATTTTAGCTCTACAGATGACCTGAAAGAAATAGGGTTGGCCGGGATCAATTGGCCTCTTCCTTCAGATCTCACGATAGATCAGGATTGATGATGTCTCAAATCCCACCATGTCTCAGTGCACCCGCCATGCCACAATCCTCTGTACACATACTCCGTAGTGTGCACCCTGAAAGGTTCCAGGCAATCACCACGCAGTGGCGCCTAAAACAGCAGCCCCGAACACGTAGAGAGTCCGGGGTGATCCTTGATTCAGCTGGAAACGCCACGGGGTTTTGTTGGGCGTACTGAAAGCCACCACACTCCTCCCGGTCAGACACCAACCTCTCAATGTACGCATGTCTTGCACAATGCGCAATTCAAACGAGCTGGGGACGGAATATCCAATTAACAACATGGTGGCTGCTAAGCTGAGATTTCTGCATGCAGTTGGGAAAAATGAAGTATAAAGTCAGTACGATATCGCGACTTTCAAACGCAATGTGATAATCAATTCATCAAGCATCAACGACCTCTTTTCTCCTTATTCATCTCTGCCTTCGGTATCACTCACCTCCAAAATGATCTTCAGAACCACTTTTTTAATAGGATCGGCGCTCCTTGCATTCGCCAATGCTCAGGACGACACCTACGCCGACCCTGCAGAGCTCTGCGATTGCACTGGGACTTACTTTGGCACACCCAACGCCGACCCAGCCTATCTTTGCAGTGATTGGCGATTGGGTCCCGTTGAGCTTCCAGAGTCGATTCCCCTCAGTTCCTTCTTGACAACCTATGATCGGTTCGGAGGTCTCACTCCGGGCGACTTCCTTGCCAATTGGACGGATGCGTCTGGGAACTATATCTACCCACCGGCAAACGGTTTCCATGTTGACGAAAACGGGGATGCCATTAATGGAACTATGGTATTGCCAGCGGGAACACTCCTAGATCGCTTTGGGAGCGAATTTGGTATGTAACGAGCCAACGGAGAAAGGCAGAAATTACCTTGGAAGAACAGTACTAATTTGACTCTTTTCGCTCTTTAGGTACTTACTTGGCGGCTGCTGCTTCGCCATACTCGCAGAGAGCTCTACCTCCTTCCAACCTAGCTACCAGCCCGAACACACCGACCATCCCCAACAATTATCACGTCTACCTTGTTTTGAAGCCGCTCACGGTCATTGGAGGCCCTATCGCGCCGTGGTTTGGACAACCTGGTCTCGGTACTCAATTCTACACTGGAGACGTCGGAAACGTGTTGACATTGATCAGCGAGGGATACCTTGAGAGTCAGGATACGGCCAGTCTTGTTGCCGTTGAGACTGGATGCGGGCAATAGAGAATTGAATTTTTTGAGTAGTGGAGAGTGTCTTTTTCTTGGATCGGATATGGCCGAAAACAAAAGTTGAATATTAATTAATACTGTTGGTATATGACTGGATTGACGAGGCATTGGGAGAAGCTGAACTGAACTGAGTCTATTACATGCTTACATACATTGGGAGAAGCACATGATGGGGCGCGAAACATACAGTAGACTGGTGGGGGCGGCGCTACATCAGCAACAAAAACTACCCGACAGAGTGGGCGGCTACTGCAAGCGGATTGACCGGGCCCTATTACCTGGCAAGCACACGAAAGCGTTACGACAGCGTAAAGAGACGAGAAGCCACCGTGCTTCCGCAGCTTCGTACAGGGATGGCGAGGATCAACGGTTACCTGAGCAAGATAGAGGCCGCAGAGTCAGAGTGTGCGTGCGGTTGCGCACCAGAAACGATGGAGCACTTCCTTTTCCGACGCTCGAGATGGGATACCAAACGTGAAGTTATGCGACGAGTGGGATGGATGGACAAAGCATGTGAAGAAACCTTTCCTTCTTTCTGGGTGGAAAGTCGGCGTCGGACGGGCCCAAATAGGCACCTAACCTGGAGGCGGTGCGAGCGGTAGTCAAGTTTGCAATGACGACGGGAAGGCTGGAGCGAAAAGGGAAAGAAAAGATGCTAAATACTAAGACCACAACTGACTACTAACATTGAACAGCCTCAAGTTGACAGACCATGCTTCAGCTGCTGGGGATAGGATGCTGAACACTTGAAAGAAATCGGCCTTCAAGCAGGCCTGTCAAACAGAGTCAAGCACACAGGAAAAGGGGGAGCTGGAAAGAAGAGTGGGGCTCTTTTGGGGTGGGTGGTCTGGAGGAATAGCGCTTGTAGCAGAGAAGCAAAGACAGCTAGCTAGCTTAGCGTAGCCACTGGCTCTACAAGTATGTGATTCGTTCTTCGGGGCGTAGTAATAAACTCTACCTACCTACTCCGTATTCGTGGGGCTATTTCATTCGGTGAACTCATGGGCAGCGACCGTCCATTTACCATATCTGATTTATCTGCGTGGGAGTACATAAGTCTTACCAGATTGATACCGCTCTCCTCAACTCTTCCGAGAGCGCCGCAAGGGAAGCACGCGATTATTTCGGGCTCCCCCCTTCTGCCAAGACTCGAAACTCCTCGCTGCCGATGACCCTGAAGTGGATCTTGTAATCTGCTGCACATTACTTTGAAACGGTTGAACCTAGCCTAGCAGCCGACAAACTCGTCTTTGTGGAATGGCCTGGCCTCCCACGGCAAATTTTGAGGATGCGATCAAGCTTCAAAACCCCACAGCGTCTCCCGAGGCATGAAAACTCTCCTCCTATCGAGAAACTCGGAAGTTTGTTGCGACACGGCGCGATAGGCCAAGCCATCAGGAGTGATGTCAGAATTAGTAGAAGCATTATCCCTGCCGCCCGGAGTTCTTCCCGATAAACTTCGTTAACACATGGCCAGCCAGCCGATAAGACGATTGGGGCAAATGCTGCCAGTGTTGGATATGTGCACACGGCTGACTTTGTGCATTCGGTGCTGGATGAGTGGGAAACTTCCAACGCTCAAGTCCAGATCCAGAAACCCAGTATCACGAGTTTGGGCCAAGCTGGAGGGGGGCGACAATCAAGCCCTCTAAAACTGTGATTTCCAATGCCTGTCCCTGATCTCATCAATATGCCACCAAGGGTGCCACCCTCGAGATGCTCCATAAGCAAGGTACTCCCTCCGTATTGAGGGGGTGGAAAATTTAACGAGGGCATGGGAGGATTGGCAAGCTGCAGACTTTCCTGTTCAGGCAAGGAACACGGCTGTCTTGTACGAGCGATACGCTCTCATGTACAAGGTGCCGAAGCGGGTGCTGCTATTGAAGACTACACAACTTTGGATGATGCTCTCATCAGATTACAATAGATCCATGATTTATCGGTCAAACAGCCATCTGGCAAAGACTGTGATAGCCTTTAAGTTTATCAACAATTAATATCTAACATGCAATTTTATGCAGAATTACTTGTACAAGCTTCGGGAACCTCCGTGTAAAAGCCACAAGGGGGAAAAATAATAACAGGATACTCCGCACAATCCATAGATACGGAAGATCGAGGTCAAAATCGCATTGTCACTCAATAAAATTCTTTGGCGATTGGAGCATTAAACCCACCACCCGCCGATCAACAGAACTTGAAACAATTGGTGGTCCCAACACCGACCTTGTTCTATTTCCCAGGTGGGGTGAAGTTCCATCTCGTCGCTGGTTATGGAGCCGATTTAGGGGTCTTGTTTGGTGAAACCTTGGCACTCATCTAACCAGTCCACCATACGGAGCAGCGCAGATATTAAGGGTTTTGGCCCCTGGCAGTGGCATTGAGCGGTGGGCGGCAAGATTCCCATTCTAGTTCTAGCTTGACAGCGGGATGGTGATATATGTATCAGCATCTTCGCTTCATTTCTGCTACGAATAAACGGACTCTGCAAAGGTCGCTTTTGTCCTGTCATTCTTTCATTCTTTTCTTCATGCTGCGGTTGTTTGCCCAGAGCACCACACATATCCATTCGTTCTAGTACATTCGTTCTTCATCACATTCATTTTTTTTATCACTCAAACCAAGGCAGAACCGCCCCCATTTGAACATATCCCTCTTTTCGTCACAATGAGAATGCTAGCAGTTCTCCTCGCCATGGCCGCGGGCTCGGCCCAGGCCTACACCAACCTTGACTGCGGACTCTTCATGCGCAAAAACATCGACCCGATTGTTTTACCTGGGCAATACAACAGCCATCTGCATTCCTTTTTCGGCTCCGATGCCGTCACAGTCAACACTACGACGAGCGAGGAGCTGCGTCAGGGCTGCCATACGAACAGTAACCCGAATGACTTCAGTGTTTACTGGACGCCCACTCTTTTCGCCGTCAAGGGCGATGAACGCGTCCCTATCGAGCCTCGCTACTTCAAGGCGTACTACATTGGCATCGGGGATGCCGAGATACCTTACCCCGAGAACTTCGCTGCCGTCGCCGGTAATGCGAAGGGTAAGACGCAAAATGATGTCGACCCACTCACCGGCGTTGAATGGTTCTGCGAGTATGGGCCCACAAACGCAGACAAGGACGACGCCGCATTCCCAACCGAGGGCTGCGAATTGGGTCGCCTCCAAAGCTTGCTCCTTTTCCCGGACTGTGTGAATCCCGAGACTCTCGAGTACGCATACTCGGGTCGACACAACCTGCCCCGACAGAACAGGTGTCCGGACGGCATGAAGCGCATTCCTCAGCTGCGTTTCTCCGTGCGTTTCGACACGACAAAGGTATTGCCCGATGGTTGGTCTGGAGAAGCTCCTCTCGAGTTGTCTAGTGGACCAAGTTACAGCTGGCATGGTGACTTCATCAACGCCTGGTTGCCCGAAGCTGCCGAGAACATGCTTCTTGCTACCGACAAGCGAGAGTGGCAGTACGTTGATGGTCCTTTGAAGGAGCTACCCAACTGCCAAGCTCGTGACGCCGATCCTGAAAATGGCACAGACGACTATGATGAAAGTCTAAAGAATCTTAGCAGCAACACCATTCCATCTTTGGTTCCTTCTGAAACTGCCGTCGTCTCTGAAACTGCCGTCGTCTCTGAAGCTGCCGCCGTCTCTGAAGCCGCCGTCGTCTCTGAAGCCGCCGTCGTCTCTGAAGCCGCCGTCGTCTCTGAAGCTGCCGTCGTCTCTGAAGCCGCCGTCGTCTCTGAAGCTGCTGTCGTCTCTCAAACCAGTTCTACTGCGAGCCCCACGACCTTCAGAACCTTCAGAAGGAGACCTCGCCCAACTGCTCATTTTGTCTAAGAACCCGAGGAATCGACTTCTTGATCCCCGCAACACCAAGCAAAATCGAAGTCGGCATAAGGAAGAGGGCATTTGCCAACCGCGCTTGATTGGTGATTCATTCTTCAACTGATGCCAGCATCAGGGGCAGTCCCTGAGCTGGTATGCATTTGACTTTTCATATTTCTGGTATATATTTGATTCTTCATATTTCTGGTATATATTCAATTTTTCATATTTCTCTTCACTACTGTACTCTAGACAGACAGACCATTTGAACACCTTTATTCTTGCACAGCTGTAGAACGTGATAGGTCCAGCGAATATTAAAGCGTAATACTCTTTTGATAAAACTTAAATTCATTTTGACCTCATCATACGATATTGAAATCAATTTATTATCTTACCAACACATCATGTTCCCTCAGTTCCGTACAAGATACGTCTTTCGTCTCCGCGACAGCCATTTCCCGCTGCCCTCGGGCCTATGAACTGCAGACTGTTCGAGATGATTTACCGTCCTTTGTTGGCAGCGCTGCGGATGTAGGGTTCTAATGAGAATACTTCATTCTCCGGCCGTACGTCCTTGTAGATCTGATCCCATCGCTCTTGGAGGACTTTGGGGGTGGTCCAGGCGTATTCGGGGTCACGGAGCCAGAAACGGAGGAGGTGGCGTCTGGACGGACGAGTGTGAGTGTGAAGAATTCATTGCGTCTGAGAGTGGAAGGGAATCAACTTACTGTTTTTCACCTTGGCCGACGAAGCCGTCTCGGGCATGGAAAATGTTGAGGTTGTTGATGTACTGGATATCGCCCCTTTTGGAATTCGGTGTTGAAACTGAATTTGTCGCCGATGAAGTGCAGGGTGCCGGGGCCTCAGTGATGGGGGGATTTCTTCACTGCGGGGGAGGGCGCCGAATCCTACGAAGTAGCGTCGGGCGTATTGGAGGGAGATTCTTTGGGGGGTGGTCTCAGTTGCGGGGAGGAGGTGAATGAGGGGTCTTCCCATCCACTTCTTGCCAGTTTCTTCGAATCTGTAATTTGGGGGCTTCCATTTTGTTAGTCCAGGAGGCATTGATGGAACGTATTCCTTTGGTATTGGGAGCTTCCCCTTACACTTCTCCCATGTCCCACGACTCCGATAGCGTATGGATGAAGTCGGGGTGCGAGCAATCTCGTTGTACACTTTCCAGGTGTCCGTGAGCTTCCTTGCACCACCCGACTTGGCAGTTTCGAGTGCAAAGAGGGCCACAATGTCTCCGGAATTGGTGCGAAAGACCTGTTTATCGGTGGTGTATGCGGGGCTGCCGATGTGGTAGATAATGTGGGCGCACGCACTAACCAGGATGATGGATGCTTTTTGAACTGTTCGCTTAGAAGACGAACTGGGGAGCCAGCGGGGAGTTGGATTAGATCAAGGGCTAAGCGCGTATTTTTAAATAAACCTTGATGAACTCACAAGTACCGAAAGTTGCATAAAAATCTCGGACCTTTTTTTCTATCATTCGACAAGGGGAGAGGGGGTAGTAGGTGCTATCTTATCGAAGTCCTCTCGCGGTGTACGGAGTACTCCGTACTTGTACTTGTACAAGCAGGATCCTGAGCCACATTGAGCCAAGGGATTTTAATTCAGTTTGGTAAAACAAGTCGTTAGGCTCCTGAATACAGGTAGTCTCTAAGGGAAACCATAAGAGGAGAACCTTAGAAGCTAATAGCCTTATTATATCGGGATGAAGGGAGGCTAATGATGGATTTAGATGTGTAGTTACTTAACAACAAAAACCCATTACAGGGGATGTCCCGAAACCTGCGATACAACCTCGAGAGCTATATCAGCGGGGTAACTACGACCTGTGCTTCGCCATCGGAAACGAGAAAGACCTCGTTTGGGTTCGACGCCTACAATTTACGTTTAATGTTATGTACATTAGCTTAGAGCGAGAGGTAATGTATATATGCAAACTAGTTTATGGTTCGAGCCGAGAGCACACTCGTGTTCGAGCAGTTTCCTCCAAGTGTTTCATTGTAGGTTACCCAGATGTCGCAATACATCAGAAACCACTTTTAGTCAACAGATGGTGGATCTGTAGCCAGAACGATAAAACAAAAAAAACAAAAAAACAGAAAAGATATGGAAGGGAGAATGAAACACAGCTCTTAATATTCTCGTGCCATATATCTCCCCCCTCCCAAAGAAAAATAAATGAAAAGAAAAAGTTGAAAGGAAAAAAAACCAAATCGCAGAGTCGTAAAATGGATACTATCCAACAACACATCAATCGAATATCCGTTCAAAAGCCTCCATCATCTTCTTCTGCCACGGCGGCGGGTTCTGGCGCTGTCGACAAAGCTCAATCAAGCCGAAAGCAACGCACATCTGTGGCTCCTTGGACGGAACGATGTTGATTCCCTGGATGTTGGAGTGGACCTCCTTGAGCATGTCGCCGTAATGGTCGTGGAAGAGGCAGTCGCTGATCAAGGATTGGACTACAGGCGTGCAACCAAAGCCGCCGGAGATGACCAGGACGTCGAGGTTTCTTCGCGGTCTGCGGACTTGGTGTTTCTTTCCGGGTACGAACCAGGCGCTTCCTCCCGCTACACCCCGGCAAAACAGGTCCTCGATAAAAGAGTCGATTTGGTCACGCACGCCTCGTTTCTGTCTGTCGGGGTCGCCAGCGATTACGCTTTCGATCGCTTTGCGGCAAAATTCGCTTTTGTGAGGGGGGGGGGCATGTTAGGGGCATGGCTATTGGAACCTGAGGGTGGACAAGAAGGGAGAAGACGTGGGGTTGCTACTCACGTAACCATTTCCTCGCTTATTCCTTGAGTCCGGGACCTCATAAGCGCCTGAGAAGATCCAGAAGTCGCCTCGGCAACAGCAGGTAACTGGGCCTTTGAGACTACTGTGGAGTCTTCCAAACCGACGCCGAGGGTTTTCAAGATCCCTTCGTTAATCTCTGGCCGTTGCCTTTCAATCAACTCTTGGCTGTAAGCATCACTGAGCATCTCTTCAGCTCGCTTGCTGACCTCCCTGAACCCCAATGACTCGCCAATCATTGGGTCAACTAAAGCAAGATCGAACTCTGTGCCTTCTTCGTCATGCGTTGTCAATAGGCAAAGATCCTGGAGAGCTATTAGCTATCGCATTTATCCTTTTCCCCCTCTCTTTTCTTTCTCAACGGGGGTGGTTGAATTAGGGCAAAATACCGAAGTTCCCCCTCCAATATCAGCGACCAGAACGTTGTCCCCTTTCTTTAATTCCAAAGCTTTGTTAGATAGGATGGATATGACTGTAAAAGAAGAAAGGCCGAGAATAGTGGAAACTCACCTTGAGATTTAATGTTTCTTGCATGTTCTGAAGGCAGTACACGCTAGATGCAATGGCTTCGTTGTATACTTCGTCTACGATGGAGTGGCCTTGGCACCGGGTGAAGCCGGCATCGCGGGCGGCCCTGGTTAGTTCATACGCCATATCCTTCGCTCTTTTGCTTAATTTGTTTTTCAATGGCTTGCTTAAAGGCTTCTCCAGAGCTTCAAAGATGGTATTTTTTCGCTCCACTGGCATGGAGAATATAAACTTGACTTTGGCATCTTGCCATTCGAGCCCTATCTTGGCTAATCTCACCGAGACTGCCTTTGAAATCAGAGGATATAGTATTTGGAGAAAGTCCACGTAAAGGTCATACGCCTTACGGCCCGTACTCTTGTGCTTAGACGAGTGATTTGTGGTGTCGGGATACGCAATATCATTCGGAAATTGTTGTTTAAAGTACAAGTATACCTCTTCGTTGTTGACAGGAATGTCGCGGTGGCCAACGATGCGGCAGCCGGCTGTTCCTCCGATGGGATATGCCAGGGCTGTAGGGAGGAGCCTAACGTCTCGGCTCCCTGCGCCGGGTCGTAGCGGTATACCGACTAGTTCTTGGGTAGTGGTGGCTGGTAGGGCGTAGGCCGCTTTTGTGTCTGACGAGTAATAATCCCTCAGTCACTAGGCATCCGTAGTATTTAGTAGTCAAACTTACAGGTGGTACCGATATCAATCGCCACAATAACATCATTTTGCTTCGACCTCGTGGAGAGGGACATGTTGAAGAAAGTGCAATGACAAAGATATTGGATACGAGAAGAGAGTGTGTAAGAATCTGGAAGTGAGTGTATGGGAAGGGAAAGCAAGAACACGAACGAGAAAGTAAGTAGGGGCCTACGTTATTTGAATATTTTAGAGGCCCCTGGCTGGACTGTGCATACTCCTGCCATTGAGTCGCTTATGAAATGCGATTTAGTGCACGCCTCACAACAGGGTCGTCAAAGGGAGTGTGCGGGTCAATGTAAAGCATACGGACCATTACGAACATGCAACCGGGGTTGGAAATGGCACTAGGCATAAGAAATCTGAAATGCAATCTACTGGAGACCAGCAGCACAAAGATAGAGCCCAGCCCTGCAGCTGCATGAACCCATGTTATATATTCTAGCGAAAGTAATTCCCAATCAACAACAAAAGCAATGTCCAGGCTAATATACAACATGCAGCATTAGGCGCACGATCGCTCCATTGAGCACTTCTACAGGCTAGAAGAAGTCTTCCTCTTCTCCCTGAGCGTACTCGGCAGTGCCCTCTTCTTCAAAGTACCCCCCGTCAAGGGCCTCAGCCTCGGGATACTCCTCCTCATCCACACCGCCACTCTCAAGGTACTCCGCCTCGTGGAGATTAGCTTTAGAGTATATCTCCTCGTCCTCCTGACAGTGCTCAAAAGTGCTCTCTCCATCCCGGCACTCCTCAAGGTTGCCGGATTCAGGATACTCCTCTTGGCTATCCATTGAACCCATTTGATCATTTTGGGGAGAGATTTCTCTGGCGAGCTCAGATAGGGCAACGATGCTGTTGTTGGTTGTTGAAATATAGGCCTCAACTCTCGAAGGTGAAACGCTGGCTTGTTCATCGGGAGAACATGACGCGCTAGTTGGAAGTGGAGGAGGGCGTGAAGCGACAATTCGAGCTAGAGTTATGGGAGACGGATGGTGCTTGCTAATCTGGATTGGTACTGGGACAGGAGATGTGCCTGCATTTATGATTCGAATCGGAGCTTTAGTGGGAGGCGCACGCTGCTTACCAAGCCGAGTTGGAGCTGGAGGAGGACGTGAATTGCCAACTCGGGCCGGGGCCGGTGGCGGGGCCAGGAGAGGATGCGAAGGGAGAATTCGTGCTTGACGGGTGAATAATGGGGTGGAGTGTCTAGGAAGGACGGAACCTGCTCCACTTTGTTTATTGATAGTTCCGACATCAAGTTGTATCTTTGAAGACAACATTGCTCGCTTGTCGTTCATCTCCTTGAGGAGGTCTCGAGTGGCCGAGGTCATGGTGTCGCTGCCCGTGAACCTCGCCAAAGTTCGACGAGATCTGGAGAGGGTGTACTCCAAACAATAGATAGCATCCCAAGCTTCGCTCTCAGCCTCCAAAAATGCTCGGCGGATGGCAGGTTGTATTCGTAGGTTGTGTCGGTGCAACTCGCGATACCTACGGGCATCGCTGAGTGTTAGGAGCATCTTGTTGACATCCTTACCTGCGATCTCCCTTGCCATGCTGAAAGCCTTATATTTCATGATGGCGGGAGGTATCTTCTCGGCTATCTCGATAGCCGCGTTGAGTTCATCTATCATAGGCTAGTGGGTTAGCAGGTAGTTCCTGCTGACAAGATGGTAAAAAGAATCAAGAGACGTAGTGCATAGGTGGAAAGATGAGAGAGAATGATATAGTTTCGATTGCTGGATATTAAGCTATATAAATGCAAATCATCGACTGGCCCCTGAGGTTCAAAATAATTATGAGATGAATACGACGATATTCCGAAAAAAATTTTCCCTCCTATGTAAATAACAGTTGGCCAAGGCTCAACCTGATACATACCTGCTCACAAACGAAACAAGCCATAAACTCGCTTGGAAGAGATGAATGGCGAGAATCAAAGAAGGCGACAACCTCAGACACATTCACCACCAGCTCCTGAGCTTATTCCCCTTAGCCTTCTCTATGCATCAGGGCCAGTAACTCCATCTCGTCCCATGCATTCCACGGAATGCCGTGCCACACCGTTTAACCAGCCCACCACCTATCCCCACCAAGAAGATAGTGTGAAAGAAACGGAGAGGGGATGAGGAGGGTAACAGCCAGACACTGCCACCCCTCTTCTTTGTCCAAGCAGTAAACATAGCACTAGTAGATGTCAGCCACACCTTCTAGCTTTTAGGTGGTGGGCCTGTCCTCTTTATCAAATTGACCGGAAACTGCGAAGATATAATAGTAGTGGGTCTTCTCCCTTTGTCAAATTGACTGGTGAACCGGCCACTACCAGAACTCCTGCAAAGGTGTGAAACTAGGAAGGAGAATGCCAACAAACACGTATCAGCCAATAATTTTAACCCCCTCCGAAATCATAAATCAACACGATGAATAAAGGGGGAAAGGAGGACGAAGAAAAGGTGGCGGGGCGATAAACAACCAGGTCAGGAACCAAGGGAGAAGGAGATGGGTTGCAGTGGACGAGCTGTCTCGCCCGTCCTGACGTAATTTACATTCCTCAGGTCAATTCGGCCGTGTTTGGCAGTTCTTTGTCGCCGGCATGCACTTGTGACGAACTCCACAGGGATATCCTTGGAATTGGAGAGAAGGGGGAGAAAGAAAAAAAAATCATTCCTTGATGGCCAGTCTCTCTCTCCCTGGTTCCCTGGGCGCGGCCACAGTTCCTCGACTCTACCCCTGTCACCTCCAGTCTCTCCCTCTCTCTCTCTGCTTATCTCTCCCCTTCACAATCTCCTCATCCTTCTCAAACTTACCCATTTCTTCTCAACTCATCTTCCCCCTCCTTTAAGACATTAATAAACATATCTCTGCCTTGTATTCAATTTTCAATATTCTCGAATACATTTCAAGGCATCATGGCCGTGATGATTACCCAACCTGCTGTAGCAGGGATCGCAGTCGGCACCGCCGTCGTTTGTCTTATCCTCGGGGGCTTGCTCACCATCCTCATTGTTGTTAAATATGTGGATTGGCTGAAGAAAAAGGATTTGCCAAAAATTGAGCGGTATACCCAATCCATGACACGCGCTGACCACCTTATTATTGAAAGGCTGAAGGGTGGAATAACGGAGACAAATGTCCCAATCAGAGTCATCTTTCCCGCTGAGAGCGATGTGATCAATCACCGGACAATCTGTCTTGCAGTGTGCTTTAGCGGACTGTCCATGGATATGAAAATTCCGCCAGATTTCATCGGCAACAACCCTGACTTCTTACAAGGCATTCCAGGAGACACTGAAAAGTGGACTGAGCAGCTCTATCACAAACATGAAAAATGTTCCCAAGATACAATTGCCGCACTGATTTCTCGTTTTTTCTATGAGAGAATGGACCCAAACAGTGGCATGGACATTGACCAGCTTTTCTTGCCAAAACCCCTCGTCCAACTATACCATGTGATCCGGGATAATCCAACGGAAGAATCCTATGGTCAGTTCCTCCCCTCTCTTCTCTTCACACCATGGTCAAGCTTTCGTTTTTTTTCTCTTCTATCCTGGTCTATCTACTGACGTCTTTTTTTTCCCTGCCACTTAGAAATCATGGACGAGCTTCGACCTTGGTGGCGCTCCATCACCTGCCACTTCCTTCGCGCCCAGTATCGACCCGATATACCGAATGGTATCGACGATAAAGAACAATATAAACTTTACATGGACTTCGACGGTATCGAAGCTGCCTTTTGGGCCCGATTCGACCCTTTTGTCCAGCACTGTATGGAAACATCCCCAAGGGACCCTGCTGAGATTTTCCACTCAAGTCGCAGGCAAATCCGGGGAGCCATGTTGGAAGCCTCAAGACTTGCCATGACCGTTTTCGCGGCATACCAGGACTTGAAGTTCCAGTGGCCCGAGCCTGTATTAGACCTCCCCGAGCGGCTCATCATACGAACTCCCGACATCCTCCACCCGGATGGCACGCAATTTACAGCCCGCTTACTCAACGGCCTGTACCTGGACGCCAATGGCGAATTCAAGCTGGATAAAGACAATAGGGTCTTTAATCTCGTACATAACCGTCTCGATAAGAAGCTAAAGGAAGCGGTAGAGAGGAAAGAGAAGCTACGTAAAGAAGCTGAACAAGCTGAACAAAGTGGGAAGGATATATCCCGGTCCACTGTTGTGGCTAAGACTCAACTCCCCCCTCCTGCTGAAGATGTATAGCATCACTTCGTCGAACAAGGCCCTACCAGTTTATCAGTGTTTCTCTCTTCTCTCTTCTCTGTTTTTCTTTTCTTTTCTTTTTCTTTCTTTTTCTTTTCTCTATTTACCCTTTATCTTATGCTTTTGCTTTCTCCCTTGGCTTTATCGGTTTTGTTCTGCTTGCGAGTTGAATCGGAGCTGCACTAGTCCTAAGCATGCTTTATTAGTTTGAAGATTAGTGTCCGTGTAGGTAATAGTAAATGGGCGGCACAAAAAAGAGCGTGTACGTGGTGGTGCTACCCCCACCAAAAATGTATGTTGTTTTTTTTATAGCATTTTCTCGACCAGATGACCCTTCAGACATCTGATTAAAGTCTCTAACACTTACTATGGCCTCTCTTTGTAGGATGCACAAACTTAAATAACGATTTAAAGGTTGGGTTGTCTCAAAGGTTGCGATATGATACTTATCGTATTACGGAAATTACGGGGGGATATGGTGCCACAGTGCCTAGTTGCTAGAGCAGAGTGTCACAGCGGACCTTTACGAGCGGCACAAAAAAGGGTGTACAGTACAAACGAGGAGTGATACACGGCCCCCCAAAAAGATTCGCGCACCCCCTAATATTCGAGTTCTGCCAAACATAAGTAGGAAAATATAGAGTCAATTACTATAACTGTGTAGCTGGAATAAAATCTTCTTCAACAATATGATCGCCCTCGTTTCCACGTATCATACCTCCCATTTGATTTAGATATCCTCCATTCAAATTAGAAATACCCTGATATTGGTTCCCATATTGGCTAGCCGGAACTGCAAATTGACCCTAGCACGACCAGAAAATTGGCCTTCAAACCGGCCAGGTTGTATTGGTTGTTGAGAAGAGAATTGCAGTGGAAATGGGTTATAGGATCCAATATTGTTGGCATTGAAGCCATTATTCTGTGTTTGCTGGGGCTTGCAATTGAGATACTGGAAAATTGGTTGATCTGTTGAGGAACAGCTTGCATTGTTGGAACTTGCAGGTGGGTAGGGGTGCGCGAATCTTTTTGGGGGGGGCCGTGTATCACTCCTTTTTTTGTGCCGCCCGTAAAGGTCCGCTGTGACACTCTGCTCGTGTCTGGCCTTGTCGGGCTGACATTTATTGCCAAGTAATATTATTAGGTCCTCCATACTTGATTTCAGGAAAAAATTTAAAATAAAGACCACAACCATGGCTCGGCTCGCAGCTTCGAGCTTTGAGCGCCCGTAAAGTGAAATGATGTGCGCGCACCTCCAATTGCGTCCAGCGCTCCGTGCGAATGATGTAGGCCTGGCTGACCAGGCCATTTTGCGCCCCTAAGACACTTTCATGCCACTGGAGCTGTCCTGTGAAGGGCTGTGCACTGAAGACACTGGGTCCTTTCAGGGACGCTAGGACCTGGGGTACTGTACTAACAGCGGGGATAGTCCAGTCTCCATATGAACTTGGCATTTTTTTTTTTAAGAAATCCCTGAAGACCTAGCCGTAAATACTTGATACTGTGAGAAGAACGGAGTTGGGTGAATCGCGAGCTTATGTGGTGTCTTCTTTTAATGACAGACTTCATGGCCCCTTCTTAGGCCATGTGTCTTAGGCTTGGCCAGGCCTCTGGTGGTTCGTGCGTACTTGGTCGTGTTGGCTCTCGAAGACGATTGGTTGGAGCAGGTGCATGACCGCCCTGCTATCTAAGGACAAAGCTCCCAGATGTCTGCCCAAACCCCTCTTTTCCTCTCTTCCTCAACTTTTTGATCATCGTTGAGCTCTTTATTCCCTTACATTTACGCTCTGTTTGACCTATTTCTTGACCTATACAAAGATACCATGCCTATATCCTCCAGGTCGACTCGCCTCCTCAGCTCTGGCGCCGGCCTGCGCGACCACGATGTGTTAAATGACTCTTCGGCGGGTCCGTCCATTCCGACTCGGCGGCGCACGATTCTCGTCCTGCGAAGCTCGTCTCGGACAGTCGACCCTCCCCGGTACAAACAAAGGGCGTCAGGCTCTGCCAAGTACACCCTACTCCCGAAAACGAATGCGCAACTGACATCGACATTATTGCCATCCATGGCTTGGACACGAAGTCGCCGGACACGTGGACATGGGATGCCAACGGGATCCGCGTCCATTGGCTCGAAGCACCCGATATGCTACCTGAGAAGTTTCCGACCGCGCGAATCTTCACTTGCGACTGGCCGGCCGACTTCCTCGAGCAGCCAGACTTCATCCAAAAAGCAATCGACGAGTTTGCACGGCTCCTGCTCGCGGGTGTCAAGAGCCGACCTCCTGTACCGAAGGACTCCTCTGAAAAAAATGATAGGCCCATTATATTCATCGCATCGTGCCTCGGAGGCGTCGTCTTAATGAAAGCGCTCGTGATGGCGAGCGGCGAATATCTTTCCGTGAAACAAGCGACACGCGGTATCGTCTTCCTCGCCACGCCATTCCGGGGCACTTCGTTCGCCAATGTGGCCAAGTGGGCGGAGCCGGGGCTGAGGGCCTGGGCTTGGACTAACCACAAGAAAATCTCTCAGTTGTTCAAAGACGTGCAGCCAACTTTCGAGCTCGGAGAACTCGTGCTGGCCTTCGTGAATGTCTGTCGGGAAGAAAATATCACCGAACATGTGTTTTCCTTCTATGAGACAAGGAAGACGAGTCTCCTGCGCAAAGTCTTCCCCTGGGTCCCTATGTACTTCTCCCAATACCAACTGGTACGAATTACAGCCCATTTTACCATCGTGATTTTGTTGTGCCAAGCGGAAGCTAACGCATTTCAGTTCGTCGACAAACACTCCGCGACACTGGACATCGTTTCACATCCCCTGCCCCTCGACCGGCCCCATGGCCCAATGAACAAGTTTTACGGTTCCGATGACCCAGGATATCTTTCTGTTAGTGGCAAGTTAGAGATTCTTCTTTGCGAGGTCCGCAACGGGCAGCCAATCAAGAAAGCAGACAAATGGATACGAGATCACCACTACTCTCCGGAAAAACTTCGTATTGAACGACTCTCGGGCGAACTACTGCCGATGGACCAATGTTACATCAATCTAGCCATTATAGAGCAGTCCAGAAACGGCGATGTTCGCGAAAAGGAAGGGGACACCTCACAACAGTCTTCCCCGTTCACGCTCCTCGCCCGGTTGAAGCTCGAGGCGCCGGACGGACATATCGAGGCTACCTTACCGAACCTCTTCAATACCCGCAAGACACACGACGGCCAAATGAGACGATCAAGCCGAATTTTGATTCACGGACGGGCCGGAGTCGGGAAGACCACTCTCTGCAAGAAGATTGTCTATGAATTTACGTACGGCACATCATGGCAGGGCCTGTTCTATCGTGTACTTTGGGTGCCCTTGCGGAACCTAAAGCGCGAGGAAAGATGCAAGGCAGCTGGATATAACCTCGGCAATCTATTTTACCAGGAGTATTTCTCGCAAGACCTTGAAGGCCCTCATCTTGCCGATGGACTATGGAGGGTGGTAAAAAAGGGACACGAACGTGATAGAACTTTATTTATCCTGGACGGCCTGGACGAAGTAGCACGGGACTTGAAAGGCGATATGCTCGACTTTCTCGTAGAACTCTTGAATCAACCAAACGTCATCATCACGTCCCGCCCCAATGCGCATCTCCCTGCCTCAACAAATCCGCCCCATCTCGAGTTGGAGACCATCGGCTTCTCCCCGCACCAAGTGACAGACTACGTTGAAAATACATTCATTGATCGGGAAACAGGCATATGCGATTCGAAAAAGATCAGCGAGGCTCGATCCTTTCTCCAACGTCATCGTATCATAGAAGGTCTTGCGCGCATCCCGATCCAGCTGGATGCGCTTTGTTATACCTGGGCGGACCTCGATTTTAAAACCGGAATGGATTCAATGACCCGCATGTACGAAGCTATCGAGCAGACGTCATGGAAGAAGGATATCGTGCGATTAGGGAGGAAGGACGAAGCTTATGCGAAGTCCGCTCAGCCTTTCGAAATCGAGAGAATAGTTCGGAAAGATATGGAGCTTCTTGAAGGCCTGGCCTTCAATGGCCTACACTACGGCATTTTCGACTTCACGTCAACCCAGCGAAACAGAATCGCCACAAAGTTCCCGCCTTCATCGGAGGCACCTGATTTGTCAATGGAGGAGACTCTTTCGCGGATCTCCTTCCTCCGCATGTCTGATCGATCAAGGAACCGAACCTACCACTTTATCCATCTCACTTTTCAGGAATACTTTGTGGCGCGGTATTTCGTTCGCCAGTGGAGGGAGTGGGAACACCTCCAGTTTCTTGCACTTGACAATGAAGAGGCTGAGGTGGAATCGATCCATACTGAGACCTATCTTCAAGAACACAAGTACGACGCGCAGTACGGCATCATGTGGCGTTTTGTGGCGGGCCTGCTCGACTCAGAGGCCGACACTTTTTTTGAGACCATCGAAAATGAACCTCGCGACCTCTTGGGTCCTGCACACCAGCGGCTGGTCATGCATTGCCTGAGCGAAGTATCGCTGAAGGAAGGATCGCAATCTACGAAACTTCAAGAAAGCTTAAAAAATCAACTTTGCGAATGGGTGTGGTTTGAATGCGGGTACACAAAAGACTCGAAGTTAATACTCGAAATTAAGCTTCCTGAAGACGTCTTAAACCAAGCTCTGGATCAAGCATCCGAGAGTGCGAGAATCATCATTCTCAACTCACTAAGGAACCATATATCTATGCCATCAAGTACTGCAAAAATGGCAGCTTCGTGGCTCGGAGACAATTTATCGCAAGATACTACACTGGCCATCCTACGTTTTTTTCTCGGCAGTCAGAGCTCCTGGACCTCTCCGATGATATGGTTAAGACGATTGCGGCGCGGCTTGACGATACTGACTCGAATGTAAGGCAAGCGGCCGTCGAAGTGCTTAGGAAGCAACCAGAAGTCTCCGATGATTTAGTTCAGGCCATTGTGGCACGGCTTCATCATACAGACTCGTGCGTAAGGCAAGCAGCCATCGAACGGCTTGGGAAGCAACCAGAAGTCTCCGATGATATAGTTTAGGCCATTGCGACACGGTTTGACCATACAAACTCGTACGTAAGGCGAGCGGCTATCAATGTCCTTCGGAAGCGCCAGAACTCTCCGATGATATAGTTCAGGTCATTGCGACACGGCTTGACGATACAGACTCGTACGTAGGGAAAGCGGTCATCGAAGCGCTTGGGAGGCAACCAGAACTCTGATGATATAATTGAGACCGTTGCGACACGTCTTGACAATACAGACTCGTACGTCAGGCGTGCGGCCGTCGACCTGCTTGGGGAACGACCAGAACTCTCCGATGATATAATTGAGGCCGTTGCGATATGGCTTGACGATACTGACTCGTACATAAGGCGAGCGGCCATCGAAGTTCTTAGGGAGCGACCAGCACTCTCCGATGATATTAGTTAAGGTCGTTGCGGCACGGCTTGACGATACAGACTGGTACGTAAGGCGAGCGGCCATCGATGTGCTCGCACGCCGACAGTCCTTACCATTCACCGTCCTCGAGCCGCACTTGCGTTCTTTTCATGGCTCATTACTACATGATTCTTTCGGTACACATTCTTTTTGGATTAGCGGGCATGAAGAGTCCTATTTAACAATAGGTCTCCGAAAGGTTCGTTTTACACGCTGGTCACCTGACGCTTCGAATGCAATTCGGGAGAAGAAAAAAGAACTGGGCGCTCCTCTCTAAGAGGCATAACACCTCTTTCGATAAGTCATCTACACAGAGTACAGATTATGTTAATCTTTTGGAAGGCTTTGTTGAATTGGAGATGTTGGGGCTCCGGAGTTCGTGGCGTGGGCGTGGTAGTTGGCATCGGTACTAACAGCAAGTTCGAGATATTCCCGATTTGCTTGCAGAAAGACATTTCTACCGTGGGAATCGCCTGTTCCAGGCTCCTCTCAAGCCAACCCAACGCCGAAACGATCCCACTGCAAAGGCCCTCAGGCTGACACCGGAGGAACTGCGTGAGATATTCGAAGGCACAGCAGGCCCAGATATGGAACCACGCCGTATCTGCATGTTCAAGCACGATATTGACAACATGGAACCTGCCCCACTAGTGACCAACGATGTCGATAGCGTTTGGGGGCACGCGACCAGTCTGGGGGCATTTCGCAACGGCTACATCCACTTCCCTTTTCCCGTCGCAGGCAACAACCTGACGTCCAACGTCAAGGGCGTCATGGTTCAGATACCTGACGCTGGTCAGAGGGGTGGTTTCTCTTGGGTCCCGCCGCACAAAATCCCCAATTTCCACGCTGGAAATCTTGGCACCTTCGCACCAGTGAAGGTATTCTTTGCCTTTCCCCGAATCTTCCATAGCCGCAAGGCCTCACCCTCACCTTCCACGATCTTGACCGATGATCAGTTGCGTGGTTTCTACGACCGGGTTTTCTACCCCGCCCTGGCCTCACTTGGAGGAGCGTACCAGGCCGAATTTCCCGCCTCCTATGCGCAAGCCAAGAACAACGCCCAGAGTGGTGCAAATGAAAGAGTGCGCCCCGATAACCAGCTGCA